>CM057228.1:104319802-104477302 GCA_029891385.1 Erythroxylum novogranatense
TTAAATACCCACTTATAACTGAATTTTTCAAAAATCATATCTCTTAATTCCGAACTCGGAATTTGACGAATTTGGTGTCTATGGAAAGGTAACAGGAAGCTCTACAACTTCCCGGAAGAACTTAAAATCAAATTAGGTCTCGAAAGAGGTCAAAACCTCAATTAAAGATTCTGTCCAAAACAGCTTTTCCTAAACGACTTCCAATTTTTCATCGCTCATAACTCCTAGCCCCGATATCGAAAAATTACAATCTTTATGGCGTCGGAAAGATCGAAATACAAGCTCCAACTTTCATTAAGACCACTTATTCCAATTCAAACTAAATCCATACGACGAGTGGCCTCGAAGTATAGCACATGCAAATCTATACTTAATAACATTTTCAAAACAAAGCAAATCTTTGGAAAATCATATCTCTCAATCCCGACATCGAAAAATAGCAAACTTTATGTCCACAAAAAGCTCTCGACATAATCTACAAGTTTCATGTAGATCATTTTCTTAAATTATGCCTAGATCAAAAGTCAACCTCAAAGGCCAAAAAGTCAACTATTTCACAATTTCTCATATTTTCACACTTTTTCTTTTTACTTCTTGCTATTTAACTTCATTTCAATCAACTCATCCACTTAATTTCAGAAACCATACCAATCTACTCAAAACTCGAAGGTATCAAAATCAAATCATTCTTTTCTTATGAATTTCCTCAAAGCATAATTACTTTTTATTTCACAATACATATGTGAAACTACTCATTTTATTTCACTTAATATTTCTCAATGTCACTCAAAGATCGGGGTCCAACATAATCAGTACTTCTATTCCTATTCCGATTTTCACTTTTTAGTATCATTCTCATTTTTTATTCTGATTCCTTTATTATTAGTTACCAAAGGAGACCTAGGAGTTTTGCAAGCATTTAAGCTAAATTGGTATAAGTTCTTCATTGAATTATAATCTATCAAAAAACTACTTAGATTTTCCAAATTATTTCAAAATTCTAATTAACAATTGTTTTCGTGGATAAGAAAATGAAAAGAGGATAAAACTCTACATTCTAATAATGAAAGGTATCTTGTAACTTATAAAAGAAAGCTTGGAAAAGTGTACAAGCAATCTACCAAAGTTAATAAGAGAAAATTGTGAATAATATTTTATCTTGTACAAATTTTCTACGTTGTTGCTACTTTCATTTAGATGCCCAATTTTATTATTTATTACCTATGCTTATGATCTTCTTATATCGTTATGCCATGCATATCACCTAGATTTCATCTTATTTGTTTTTCTATTATTTCTCTGTTCTTGTTATCAATATAAGTTGTTTCTAGTATAACTAGAATGATAGTAGGTTTCTTTATATTTATATGTGGTGCATCATTATTATGACTACATGTTTATTTATTTTCTATTTAAATTATAAATGTTGTTATTATGATAAATTTCCCATAAACTTGCAATCACACTTTGTAGAGAATGGTATTATAGAATAAGAGAATGATATAACAAATGAGTTTTGTGGTTGTTTATGTTGTATTTTATAAGAGTAATTACATCTCTATTTATAAGTGTGTACCGATACTAAGATAAGGAGTTGTGTACTTATCATATTCATAAGTATTATAATAGAATGGTAAGGTTTATAATAGAATGATTTGTATTATCAACAAGGGATAAGAAGAGATCATTTGGATGATGATTTGTTATCACATTGAAGAAGTGAATAAGAAAATGATAGTCGGAAGCATGATGAAGTTGTCGCTAATAAATGAGTGATAAGGACTAGATGTAATAAACTAGTTGGAAGAGGTGTGAAAACATATAGCATGAAGGAAAATAATATGGCAAGTGAGGTCTTTTATAAAGTTCTTATGAGTATCAACAGTCCATCAAGGTTGCATTGGAGGAAGAGATGAATTAGAAAGTAGAAGTTGAAAAAGAGAGAATGAGAAAGGAAATAGAATAAGATAAGGCTAAATGTTTGGAAATGAAAAGGCAACTAAAAACAAGATAAAGCAGATATGGAAGAAATGATGTAACAAATGTTCTCTCATTCAATTTTGGCTTGATAAGTGAACACTACTAATATAAACATGCTTTATAAATTGATTACAATTAGTCAATTAAGAAGGGAATATTCTATTTCTCCAAATGTTACATATCAATGTGAAGAAAATCATGTGAAAGTTCCTTAATTCACTCTTATTACACGCCATTTTGTTGTCTTTTCATTAAGATTAATTACAAATTATTTTTACCTATTTTCTATTTTCAAATATAATGCACTAATGTAGATTCACAAAAGAATTGTATCATTATATTATTGGTTTTGGAACTACATTAATTGTCTTGATTAAATATAGGCCACAATGAAGAATTGATATTTTATTTTAGATATATCGACATGGTTATGAGCATAGTTATTTTAGAATAATTCTAATTTACTTGTGACGATTAGGAATGGATAAAGAGGATTTTATGAAGGATTTTAGATTGCCCATATGTATTTGTTTTGTCTTGTATTTTGGTAGATGCATTTCTATTCCATATGGACTAGAGAAAATAATATAAGTGCTTATTTAACTATGATTTTGGCTACTGTATTTTAAGATGTTAAAGCTTGAATTTCGTGCGTCTATACAAACTATATGATAGCATATATAAATACAAATTTTTAACCATTGATATTTGATAGTATATATTTTAAGGAATGCATTAATGTATGTATGACTGTTTTTAATACTATATATTGTTGTATTAATCAATATTATATGACAGCTTTTAATACTATATATTGTTGTATTAATGAATATTAATATAGGTTCAGATAGTTGGTTGTTCGTGATTATTTATTTTTTGCCTTGTAATATGATTCTATTGCTTTTTACAAATATAAATTTGTAGCTCAATAAATGCAAATTACCTTTATACCATAATTTTGTTGTTTCATTTTCGATGAAATTTTTCTTGCTTTAAATCAAAGTATTTATTGTCTTTGAAAATTTGATGTTGCAATATTTTTCATTAAAATTTGTTTCTTTTACAAGTAAAATTTATTTCTTACTCAATGATAAGGGTTTGCAATTTTATATTAAAAGTCATTGCTAATAAAAGGAAAATTATTGCTTTTGTTGTTAGATATTGTTGTTTAAAAAATCAATTCATTACCTTTTAAAAGTTCAAACTATTATTATATATTTATTTAACATTGTTGCTATATTTCGTAATTGTAATGTTTCATTATTTAAATTTTCAAATAAATGTTGTTTAATCAAGAAAGTTTACTTTATTTGATAATATAAATTCTAATAAAATACATTTTGGTTTGTTACCTAATATTTTATATGTTCCTCAAAAAGGAAAAGAGCCCAACAGAAAGACAAAATCTTCATGCCAACCATAAAGGAGGATCCATCCTAAGTATGATGACGATGATGAATTAAGGCCTTGGATTGATCTTAAAAATCCTAAGCTTAGACTAAAGAATATTTTTGAATTACTAAGAGAAGCTGGAAAAGAGAATTTGATCCAACCAACATGCTCTATGCCTTTAATTTCTAAGGAGAACCTTGAACCAATACCTTGTATGATGAGGTCATCATATGAGGAAGATTTTCCACCTTTAGAGACCCAAATTAATAAAACCGCTGAAGTATCTGTCATACCATACTTGGTATCTACAAGTATCAGTCCGCATGGCAATCATGTCCCTGTCTCTCTGGCATAAGAAATGCTCAACTAGTTGATACAAAATGCTATAGCACAAAACATTGTCCTTCGAAGAATTGATTCAAAGCTTGATGGTTTGTCTCAACAGACACAAGGCCTAAATTCAAAATTCTTTTCAAATGAGACAGTTACATCAACGATTACTCAATCAAGCTGCCCAACTTGATTTAAATTTGAGAAGATATATTGACCAACATTATTGTGGCCCAGAGTTATTTAGAAAGGAAAAGAACTTCAAAAGGTTTGGAAAGAACATAATAACATTGAGTCAAATATGGCTAAAGAACATTTCAGAGCTATGTATGATCCATATCCCAAAACATTCCAGCTGCTCGACCTACCTATAACACCCCATCCTATCTTGATACTACTGACTACAAAAAGTTTTCAAGATTTCTTATCTGTTGTTCAGGCAAACCCTTTCAAAACCATCAAAACCTTCCAAGACAAACCTGCCAGCAAAAGATATTCTGTCAAGTTCTAAACTTTCATAAACACCACCATCTTCTCTACCACAAGAAAGACCTTCCTCTGACCTACCAAAATATCCTATGCCTAACCAATAATTCATAGCTACCCTTCAATTAGTACCAAATAGTTATGATAACTAAGATTCTGATTCTTTTACAAAAAACTCCAAAAGCTCATAACAACTTGCAGATCTTACTCAGATATCACAAATGATGATGGTCATTCCATAATCTTCCCACGCAAAAGTTGAACCTGAGATTGATGATGCTCAATCAATGGTTGAACTGGTTAGACTATAGGTAATTCTTATCTATAAACCTACTTCAAGACCATCGTTCACTTTCGATGATGTTCCACCAACAAAGTGGGGAGACCGACTATATCAATTCAATACCTGGATAGATCTTCAAATGACAAGGGCAAATATGTCTCTTAAAGAATCTTAACAGAATTTATTTTCAGAATGACAAGAACTTTAAGAGAATGGTTGGAAAGCCTTGCCAATACAAGCGTATGTAAGTCTTACAATTGACAGAAGCCAGTTCCTTATTAGGTATGATCGATAAAGAGTTCGTTGATGATTGTCAACTTATTCATTAACAAAGCCAACATAAATGCTTTAAAATGAAGCGTTGCTCTATGAATTGAAAATATCTACAGAAGCATTTCCAAAAAATATTTGAATGTCAATCTTCGATACCCATTCATTGCTTCCATTTTTTATGAGTTGTAATCCGAATGACAGAGAATAATCAGTTCTCTTCATAGAGACATGTCTAAAATCTTTATGTGATTATTGTTTCAGCGCTCAATTTGTTTGATTGCAAAATTAAAATATGTTTTTGACGATATAAAAATTGGATTTCAAAACATAGAACTAATGGTCTCTTTATCTCTGTACTATAACATGACAGGCCTAGCTTAGAGGGGAAACCTTCAATCTCTATCGTGGTTGTCTTAACAATCAGAAGCTGAGTAATGTTTCGAAAGAAACAACCATTTGGAGCTTGTCAAGGCCCATTGAATAGAATTCTAAAAGTTATCCTATACCATCTTTTTAATCCTTTTATTTTATGGAAAAGTTGGGACACTTCGAAATCAAAATATGAACATCAATATGTTCCTTGTATGTTGAAAGGAAAAGATGATTCTAACGGAATGCGGATACGAGGATGAATTACTGTCAGAAGAATTGACGCACATTAGAGGGAAGAGAGAGAAAAGGGAAAATCCATTGATAGAGAGAGGAAGATTACAACGATTACACACCTAATACATGGCATTCAAGCCACACATAATCAGCTTAAATTCAGCTAACACATTCCTCTACATGACTCTCCATTCTATTACTCTCCGTCTTCTCCAGTTAGTCGCCTGGCCTTCTTATTGTCGTTCCGTCTTGGCTGCCTTTACTTGATAACAATTCCCTTCCCCTTAACATCTTTGTCCACCAAATTAATCTCCGGATAACGCTTCTGGAGATCGAACAAATATTCCCACGTTGCTTCCGCATATCCTCCATTCGACCATTGCATCAACAATTATGTTACTGCTCTGTTGTGCTTCTTAGTGATGCGTCGGTCTAAAACAGCTACTGGAATTCGCTCCACTGCCGTGATGAACTCTGGTAGCCCCGACGAGACTCTAACCTGATCTCCCTTAACCTTCTTCAGCTATAAAACATGGAACACCAGATGGATCAGAGAGGTCGCAGGCAGTTCGAGCTTATAAGCCACCTTCCCTATTTTCTGTATTATTTTATAAGGCCCATAATACAAAGGAGACAACTTCTGATTACTCCTTCGTTGTAACGAATTTTGTCTGTAAGGTTGTAATTTGAGTAACGCCATTTCCCCAATTACAAATTCACGGTTTGAACGATTGGAATCAGCATATTGCTTCATCCGATTCTGAGCCCTCTTCAAATGAAATCTTGTCAAGTCAATAATGGCTTCCCTATTTTTAAGCACTCTATCCACCTTCGTTACCTTCGCATCTCTTACAATATAGGGCGTGTAAACCAGCGGTGGGTACCCATACAAAACTTCGAATGGTGTACCTCCAATTGAAGGCCGATAGGTGGTGTTGTACCACCACTCAGCTATCGCTAACCATTCACTCCACTTCTATGGAGTCTCCCCGTAACAACACCGTAAATACGTTTCCAGAATTTTATTAACTGCCTCTGTGAGACCGTCAGTCTGGGGATGATACGCAGTTGAACACTTGAGCTGTACCCTCTGTAACTTAAGTAACTCTTGCCAGAACTTACTCATAAAAATTGGATCCCGATCGTTAATTATGGATTCCGGCATACCATGTAACTTGAACACATGCGTAAGAAATAGCTCTGCAATGTCGCTCGCGGTGTATGGGTGTTTCACCGAGACAAAATGTGCATACTTCGTGAATCGGTCGACTACCACCAAAATGACAGACCTTCCCTTCGACGCCGGTAACCCCTCAATAAAATCCAAACTGACCTCCCTCCAACTACCTTCCGGAATAGCGATTGGTTGTAACAGTCCAGGATACGCGGCATTATCATACTTGTTCCGTTGACAACTCATACAATCCTGAACATATCGCCGCACATCTCTCACTTATCCTTTCCAGAAGAACATGCTATGTATCTTCTTAGTGGTCTCTGCGACTCCCGCATGTCCTCCGATGGCATCATCGTGGCTAATTCCAATTATCTGTTTCCTTAACGCCCAATTGTTACCAACGGCCAGTCGCCCCTTCCATCTGAGTAACTCATCCTTCCACTCATAAGCACTTGGCTTCCTTCCACCATTGATTAATTTAGCAATTAAGCATTGTATCGAAGAGTCCTGCTCCCAGTTTTTTCGTATCTCTTCCATCAATTGCCCATGTAATTGTGAAACCGACAATGTCATTAGCTCCACACTTGTGACTCGAGATAGGGCATCTGCCGCCCCATTCTCCTTTCTGCTCCTGTAGTGGACTTCAAAATCGTAGCCCAGCAACTTAGGAAGCCATGTTTGCTGGAACGGTGTTGTCAACCTCTGCTCCAACAGGTACTTTAAACTCCGATGATCAGTTTTGACGATGAACGGCTTACAACTCAAATAATGATGCCACTGTTTGATTGCTTTAATGACGGCCAGGAACTCTTTCTTGTACGTTGATAAGCCATAATGCCTTCTCGCCAACGTTTTACTCAAAAACGCTATTGGATGTCCCTCTTGTTGCAGTACTGCTCCAATACCTTGTCCACTGGCATCCGCTTCAACTACAAATTTCTTCGAGAAATCAGGTAAAGCCAGTACCGGAGCGGATGTAATCGTCGTCTTTAACTGCTTAAATGCTTTCTGTTCCTCCGTCCCCCATTCCCACTGATTCATCCGATCCTTCTTTAGTAATTCTGTCAAAGGCTTTGCTAACAACCCATAGCCCTTAATTAAACGTCTATAATAACCAATGATCCCTAAGAAACCTCTCAATTCCTTAAGATTCGTCGACATCACCCAATCGATAATTGTCTGAACTTTTCGGAGATCAGTGGAGACCCCCATCTCCGATATGGTATACCCCAGATACTCCACCTGGCGCGCTCCGCATACACATTTATCCCCTCGTAAGTATAAGTGATTCTGTCTCAGCGTCTCTATGGTCGTAGCAATGTGCTGAATGTGTGACTGTAAGGAAGAGCTGTAAATGAGTATATCGTCGAAAAACACCAGTATGAACCGACGTAGAAATGGTTTGAACAGCTCATTCATTAATCGCTGAAAGGTTGAAGGTGCATTCGTCAGCCCAAAGGGCATTACGAGAAATTCATAATGTCCCTTGTGGGTTCTAAACACCGTTTTCACCACATCCTCCGGCTGCATTCTAATCTGGTGGTAACCAGATCGGAGGTCCAATTTTGTAAACCATCCCGCATCGTGTAGTTGGTCCAATAACTCTTCAATCAATGGTATAGGGAATTTGTCCTTTATCGTTTGTTTATTCAATTCCCTGTAGTCTACGCACATTCGCCAGGAATCATCCTTCTTCTTAACCAATACCACTGGTGAAGCGAATGGCCCGAAGCTCTGCCTCATGAATCCCTGTTTTAGAAGGTTCTTCACCATTTGTTCGATAATGTCCTTCTGTGCTCCTAAATATCTGTACGGCCGCACGTTAATGGCTTCCACCCCTTCCCTAAGAACTATTTGATGGTTGTGCGGTCGGTTCGGAGGCAACTCCGTCGGTTCCTGAAAAACATCTGCATACTCCGCCAAAGCCACATTAAGTTCATCAAAGGCACTCCACTGGTCCATAGTAATTAGCATATGTTGCAATTGAAATTCCACTGGTGTCGACAACTGCATCATGCACAATTGGCTCTCCGATGATCTTCTCCACTGCCTTTGGAATTCCTTACTAGACAAGATTCTTGATCGCCCTTCTGGGCTCCCACATAACTTAACCGTCTGTCCCTCCCATTTAAACACCATTGTTCGGAGCTTGAAGTTACACAAAACTTCATTGAGACCACTTAACCACTGTACTCTCAAAACCACATCACATCCGCCTAGTGCCAATACTAGCGCATCCATGGTGAACTGTATTCCTTGCATAGTCCATTTGAATCCTTCACAATATTGATGACACTTTAACTGCAATCCTCCACCTACCGTAATGGAGATAGGATCCATTTCTTGCAATTGACCGTCTCCCTTACAGACAATTGATGGGTCAATGAAGTTATGGGTACTTCCATTATCAATCAGTATATATATCCTCCTTCGTTGATACTCCCCGACCACTCTCATTTGTTTGAACTCTGTATCCCCTGATAGTCCCAACATGGCTTGCATGGATACTATCGGTTGATGTTCTTCGGTGGGATTCAACTCAACATCCTCCTCCTCCGTCTCCGGTGATGTTCCGCCATTATCGTCGTCCCCAATTATTATGTAGAAATGGAGTTGACGCTTCTTGCATTGGTGTCCGATACTGTATTTCTCATCACACCAAAAGCAAAGACCCCTAGCTCTTTTCTCGTCGAAATCCCTACTATTGACACGTCTCTAGGTTTTTGATGTTCCTACCGATGAGGAAGAGCGTGATGAAGATGCCGGAGTGGGTAGTATCCCATCCGACGAAGACCTACGCATACTATTAGTTGGCTCCGAGATACGCGAGCCTGACTGTTATTTACCAAAATCACTCATTCCCTTCACCAATGACCCTTGCTTCAATGTTATATTTCCCGTAGAGCTTAGAATAGCTTCTTGCTTCCTGGCTAAGGTATATGCTTAATGTAAGGAATGAGGCTCATGCAGTTTTACCGTCACCCCTATCTTCGGTTTCAAAACCTTCACAAAGAACCCCACCAAGTACTCTTCAGACAGCATCAATCGATTAGAGTGATGGTCAAATAACGCGCAATAATCCAACATTGATCCTGTTTGCTTAAGATCCTTGAAATCCCCAATCGGATCATCGAATATTTCTGTGTCAAACCTCTGTTTCAGCGCCTTGGTAAATTCTTCCCACATCAATACCTCTGTCTCATGGCGATTCCTCATGTATAAGCGATACCATTATTGGGCTCGCTCATCCATGTGGAAAACAGCCACACTCACCTTCGTGTTTTCCGACGTTTGGTCTAAGGTGAAAAGCTGCTCGCACCTATATAACCACATTATAATGTTGTCGCTATCAAATGGCAGAAACTCGATCCTGCTCAGTCTAGTGAGAGTATTTCCCTCTCGCTCGTTTGCCACCGAGCTCCCTTGCTGTACAGTTTCCGCAGTACCCACCTCACTTGATTTTTGAAGGCTCTGTAAAAGAAGAGCTCTGAGTTCGGACATCTCCTGCTCCACCTTATCAGTTCTATTATGAATTTCCATGAACATTCGCTCCATGGAAGTTTTCAAACTTTCTTCCATTCTTCTAAGGTCTGCGCTACGAGTATTTTCTGCCATGATGGTACTCACAGAATCGTATTCTCTGATACCAATTGTTGAAAGGAAAAGATGATTCTAACGAAATACGGATACGAGGATGAATTACTGTCAGAAGAATTGACGCACATAAGAGGGAAGAGAGAGAAAAGTGAGAATCCATTGATAGAGAGAGGAAGATTCCAACGATTGCACACCTAATACATGCCATTAAAGCCACACATAATCGGCTTAAATTCAGCTAACACATTCCTCTACATGACTCCCCATTCTATTACTCTAGTCTCGTTATTTAATTAAGGTTGCGTTTTACTCTCCGTCTTCTCCAGTTAGTCGCCTAGCCTTCTTATTGTCGTTCCGTCTTGGCTGCCTTTACTTGATAACATTGCACACTGCTAATGCAATATTCCATGGAATTATACTTTAGTCCATGCACACGAGTAGTGACTATTGCATTGAGAAAAGATGATTTGTAAAGAATCCAAACTTCTTCGATAGGTAGGAAATTTCTTTCATTGCCACTCATTGCATTGGAGACGAGTCAATCTCCACCACTTTCAGATTAGTCTTTGACAGCCTCCAAGGGTCATTTCCTTTTGCACCTTTACATATGTTAAGGTTTTGGTTCACTAGAAAAAAACCATAATTTTTATACCGTATCCATTGAGTAAATGTCCCAACTTTTACATCGTCCACATTTGTATCAGAACATGGTAGTTGAGTCAGCAAGTTGTTTTTTCCTTTAAGGTTAATTGGTTTTTATGATCTGGAAGCGACTCCATCTCTTCTTTATATTTTACCGGGGAACCATGCCTTATCTGTGGTGTCGTGTTTTTGCATGCAACGTCTTTTATCTTGTTTCTTTGTGGAGACACACGCACCATGCACTAAACCTTCGAATAGATTACAATAATTTAGTGTCTACATTTGCTTTAGGTATTTAAAGCTTTTGTTGGGTCTGAAAATGGAGAGACTGATTAAAAAAGTTAATCTTATGGGAACGTTTTTGGGGCACATCATACCTGGCTTGGCCTTGACCCTTCTGGGTTTATGGCATGCCACGAACACCATCAGAGCGTACTGCTTCAAAGGCTCTGCTAACTTTACAGTCAAGTTTTGGTATCCATTTTATGGCCCTCTTTCCAGACTCAAGCACTTGGAACTCATCTTCATTCTCTCTTGCTTAATCTTAGTTATTCTGGCCCAAATTTTGAAGTTCCCTGTCCTCCATTTAAGTTTCAAGTGTTGCTACCATGTTCCTTCACCTAGCCATATTTGCAGGTTTTACTCTTTCTGCAGAGGTATCTCAAACATCAAGCAACCTTTCCGAGGACACTGGAATCCTTGCAGCTTCGGTTTTTGGTCAAGAGCTTTTTCTGCTACATTTTCACTCAACTGACCATGTTGGACTTGAAGGCCATTATCACTGGCTATTGCAAATCATTGTGTTTGTCTCCGTAGTGGCAGCTTCAGCTGCCGCTAGCTTTCCAGCCAATTTCCCTGCAGTTCTCGTTCTTTCAGTTTCAGTTATATTCCAAGGATGTTGGTTTATGAACATGGCACTTATGCTATGGCATCCTGGATTTGTTCCCGAGGTTTGTTTTACGCAATTGGACGAGACCAGTTTGGGTCATATGCATGGAGCTGTGGCTTGTAAATCAATTGATGCAGATATGAGGGCCAGAGCATTAGCAAACTTGCAATTCAGTTGGATACTTCTTGGAATCTTGCTCTGCATAGGGTGCATTTGCCTCAAATTAGCTCGAAACTGTGTGCCAAGAGGCCAGTCAACCGAGTAAGAGCAACTTCGCAATAGGAGCACGGATGTCTCAATTGCCATTGACAGCTGCAAGACATCTCGTATCTGAAAAAACTAGTGTCCAAAAGGGGATTGCCTTAGCCACGGAACTTCTAAATCTTGATATCCATCCAAGTGGGATATGACCCTCATATCCTATGTTTAATGGAATGTTATAATAATAAGCCCGCTTGAGGGAATGAAGTCGTGGCTTAAGACAACAACACGTAACTATAAAATCAGACGCCATTTGTTCTGCAGCAAAGTTATTTGTTCATTATGTTGGCTGACCATTGATATTAACACGACACAAAATTTAGCGTAGGAAAAAGCCAAGCAATGAGTGAAATACAAAGGTATTTTGTCAAGCTTGCTAATTAATCCCAGTAGCAAATCTGCTAGAGCTTCCCTTTTCCTGAGCTGTAACACAAATACACTATGGAAGGTAGTATCAGTCCAAGGACAACATCCATTTCTTCTTGTGTTACTCTTACTCATGCTAACAAGAGCATCCAGACAGTCCATAGAATCCGTGATCCCGAGAAAAAACATTAAATTAAATCAAAGGCTTGTTGAAAATTTCAGGCTGAGAATTTGGAAGGTTAAGACTAAATGCTACAGATGTTCTTCCTGCAAGTACACTCGTTATGACAATAGCAACACCTTTTACTGGACAGGCACTAATTTCTACTAGCAAGTTTTCAAAACCAGATCTCCCTTCATACTACTTCGCCCCTGCTACCGGTTGGAGAATCATCTTATAAACGGAAAGCACATATCAGTGCTTTAGATCCAACAATGTATCTATAGATTTCAGCTTTCATGATCAGGAAAACAGGAATTGTGACTTAAAAAGGCTAAAATTGTGGCGTTGGAATTTGATTTCCTGATGTCAAGTATTTGTGAAGTCACTTAAATTTGACAAAACAAGTTGGAGCATTTCAACAGATGGTTTCATGTAATAAAATTCCAGGATTGCCAAAATTGAAAATTTTACTCATTTCCGAAAGAGAAGGATAACCTGTCACAAGAATCCTATTGCAAGGATTCAGAAATTACTAAATTTTCTCTAACCTTTGTATTAATAGTTTTAATTGTGCATCAGAAACAGCGAGTGGCCCAATTCTTGTTGACCAGTTAAAACGAGTTCCAATGTCGACATAAAGAAAGCATCTCTGATCAACTTTTGTGCTTTCAGACAAGCAAGTTAAGATTCACATCTTTATCTCTTGACAGAGTTTCCAAATGGAATATCCAGACCAATTGATTTCCAAATAAATTAAATATCAGAGCTAAAGATAACAAGGATTACGAAACCAATTCAACAGCAGAAGAATTCTCAGTCTGCCTCCTCCAATGACGCTTCAATGCGGAGAAGAACAAACCCAACAGCAACTCCAACAAGAACCAGACCATTCATAATTGTAGCAATCCTGAAAATCTCAGCAACAGCACTGCAGGTTGAAGAGAATGCGCCACCACTTCTGCTAGGGGCGGATCTACAATGGGGGCACCCCCGCTGCCTCCAACAAATTCTCTATTAAAAAAAAAAAAATTTAAGTTTTGTCCCTATTAGAAAAATAAAATTTTACTCTTATTAAAATTTTGTCTCTTTTAAAAATAAAATTGTCCTTAATAAAATTTTGCCCCACTAAAAAAAAATTTGTGGATCCGCCTCTTTTAGCCCATCAAATGAATTCACTCCTGCTACGTACCTTACGTTCATGTTCTTCCTCCTAGACAGGTGAGCCTGGCAGCAGCAAATGTTGCTGGGGTGAGTATTGCTGAGGCTGTTGCCATTTTTGTGTGTAGCCCAGAACCTGGAGCAATCAAAGAACTGAACTTTTAAGATTACAAATCCTTGTAGAAAGGCGCCTACTTACTCTTCTGTAGTATGAAAAAACTTCTAGTTTCAAGACAAAGAATGATGAACAAACCCGTGTATGATAATCTTTCTCAGTTTAGTGATTGGTAGTAGGGAGAGGTTTTGTATGGAGATAGGTGGATAAGGTCGGACAGATGGATGGTTGCCAAGTAGATTAGATGAACTTCTATTAAGGGCAAGTTTTTGTGCAACTTTAAATGCTGGCCAAGAAAAATTTAGACCTCAGGTCTTATTTGGAAAGATTGACCACAAGCTTAAATAATGAGAACTAGTGGCATGCTCAACCGATCAGGATCGTTGAGAATTGAAATCACGTACGTTTTTGACAACATCACGTTTCATTCAAGAAGCTAGTGGATAAAAAATAAAAATTCAAATAGAAATCTTTTTAAGAGAGAGCATCGTGAGCGATAGCAAAATGGCCTTTAAAAATTTAAAAAATGGTTAGACTTAAGATATGGTTCGGCGAGTGACACTTGTCACTTTCTTAATGACTAAACTCTAATTTAATTTCTTTTGAAACTAACTCCATTCAGGGTCGTTCTTATCGTTTTATAAGTCCAGGGTGAAATAAAAAAATAATCTTAATAAATTGAACGAAATAAAAGAAAGATCCTAATAAATCGACAGTATGCTTAAGTTTACATATTTATATGAAATATAAATGACTCAATTTATAAGTGTATATACTGAACCAAATATTAAATGATCATAATATTTAATTTTCTTCTAGGAACGTGACATCTTTACAAAATCTATGCAATTGATAGGAAATGGGCTAGTATATACAGCAACTTGATTGACCAATATGTTATTGAATGAGTCTCTCACCATGAGAAAGGGATGAGAATGGGTCATTTTTCAGTACTGAATGTGTTAATAGCTCCGAAAGAAATGACATAATAAATGCATTATTAATGGGCCTGCATATTACTCAATTATTGGGTTTGTGTTGTTATCTTGTTGGCAATTCTTTTGAAGCTTAATTTTATGGCTAATTAATATTTTTTATTTATATCTTTAAAAAAAGTTTTTACCATAAAATTAGGGACCCCTCCTCATCATGGGCTCTGGGCAGGTGCCCTGCTGGCCCTTGCCCAGGGCCGGCATTGACTCCATTTAGCTCTCCTCTTTTCAATACAACTATCATCTTTACAATCCAATTATCCCCAATATTTTTTTGATTCATTTTTTCTAATTTTTTCTATTTTTCATAAAAATTCCAAAATTTTCAAAATTATTCCTAAATTCACCGAAATTTAAAAATAATACAATTCTACTAACCCGTAAAATTTTCAATGTAAAAACATTCAAAATTCTCAAAAATTCAGAAATCAATCCAATTACATCCGGAATTATTCATGAATGCATGTTCAGTTATTTTCATGTGCAGAAAAATTCAATATTCATGTATATGTATATGACATATTATACATGAGCATGAAATATTTTTCTAAGCTCTCTTTGGTCACTCATATTTACAATTTTAACCTTCCATGAGTAACTAAATGTTACCATACATGCATAAATCATTATATTAATTACAGTTATTATCTATACATTAATATATTATTATATTAATTACCATATATATATATATATATATATATATATATATACATATAACATGTTAGCACTACATATGGGATCTTGATATTGAGATTTTCCTACTTTCTCTTTTCAATTTTTTTTTTTTAACTTTCTGTAAGGAATGCTACCAAAACATGCCTTGAAGTTATTTCAAATTCTATTATTACTAGGTATAATCATATATTTTGATCCACAAGTATGTGTGCAACACTTATTACTGACAAATGATTACATGTGCATTTTGATTATTGTTTGGTTAATTATTTGTGCCAAGGTTGGGGACTCGATGATAGAGGAAATTAGAGAGGTGTTTTGAGTTGAATCGACTTACTGAATACAGGTTGAGTAGAGTTTTGAACACTCAAAATTCGATTAAATCTGAATTATGACAATAAAATTAAGTCTAATCAAAGTTTAAATTAGGCTCAAATATCTCTCTTAGGAAGTTAGACTGGTCAAACCCATCATTCTATTAGCAGCACTAAATTGCTATTGCACGTTATAAGTTGAGAGTTATAAGAGTTAACTTTGAAATTATAAATAAATGTTTTTACTTTTACTTGCGAGAAAAATGTGCACATGATTAATTCATAAAGCAATGCAATGATCTTTAATGGGGAATTGGTGAAATTAAATACTGATAAACAATGCAATAGACAAAACCTTTGACGGAAAGCCTAGAAATTCAGATTCATAACTAACAGCAACAGCAGTTGGATGACCTTACCAGCGAGACGAGAATATAAACAGAAACCTTGTAATGCATGTATAACCAAACTAAACATTACAACAAAAATGACATACAGTAACAGTGATAAATGTTATTAAATATAAATGGTAATACTAATGAGTATGCTATGACAGCACATGTTACTAAAGATATGATGCTTTAGTAACAATTTTGATATGTTATTGTCAAGTTTAATATGACATTTATTGATAGATATAAATGCATTTATATTACATTTTATAAATACTATAAATTAGTTATTTGTAACATTTTTAAAATGTTATATATTAACTTTTAATATCCTTAAATTTCTATAGATATGTATTTTGTAACAATTTTGAAATGTTAAAAGTGATTTTTCATAACATTATTTAAATGTCATTATTGAGTTTATTATAGTATTTATTAAAAGCTATAAATAATTTTATGTTACATTTTGTAAATGTTATTAATTAACTATTTATAATATTTTTCAATTGTTACAGATTAGCTTTTCGCAACAATATTAAAGGTTTATAAACATAAATTTTGTAACATTTTAAAAATATTATAGATAAATTTTCAATGACATTGATAGAATGTTGTTGTTAAGTTTATTATAGCATTTATTGATAGTTACAAATAATTTTATATTATATTTTATAAATGTTATTAATTAACTATTTGTAACATTTTGAACTGTTATATACTAACTTTTGCAACATCATTAACATGTAATAGATATGAATTTTATAACATTTAAAAATGTTACAGATAAGTTTTCATGACATTAATAGAATGCTATTGTTTAGTTTATTATAGCATTTATTGATAGCTACAAATAATTTTATCTTACATTTTATAAATATTATTAATTAACTATTTGTAACGTTTTTCAATTGTTATGTATTAACTTTAAAATGTTATAAAAGAGTTTTAGCAACATTATTAACATGTTATTATTGAGTCTATTATGATATTTATTAATAACAAACAATTGATTTTATGTTACATTTTATAAACTATATAAATTAGTTAATTATGACATTCATAAACTGTTATATTATTATTATTATTATTATTATTATTATTATTATTATTATTTTACATCCTCCAAATGTTGTGGATGTGAGTGTCGTAACATTTGTAAAATGCTCTAGATTATTGTTTAATAACAATATTAAAAATATGTTATTATTGAATTTATGATAACATTTATTGATGTTATATATTATAATAATGTTACTAATATATCTTGTGTGACTTATATAAATAATGGTACACTAATGTGGAAACAAATTTATAACTATAAAATTAACTTTTCAAAACATATTTTGTTGTTCATCAAAGATGAGCAAATTATAGATAATGAACACATAGACACTGACAACAAAAAGCAATAACATATATCTTTAAATCATTATTTCAAAATAGTTTCTAAATTATTGAAACAAAATTGGCTACCATATCATCTTCAATTTTCATGTGCTATCTTCTCTTGAATAATACCCTTGACTTCCACAATCTACAACCATTGAAACAAAAATCATCATTATATTTTTCAAATATAGTAGAATGACATAACATATGTTACAAACTTAAGAAGAGTTTGTTGATACTAGTCTGCTTTTGTTTTAATGCTTCATTGAGCTATAATGGACAATTGTATAAGAGTTACTCCTTTCCCTGTACCTTTTACTTGTCCACATTTGTTAGGACCCAATACCTTTGATATCGCTTCTTCTTTCAAATTAGTTGGAGGCAAATATGAATCGTTATCAGTTTCTTTTAATTTTTCCTATAAATTTAAATAATATGCAACATTATAATAATATAAAAATATACAGATATACATATATTTCATAGCTATGGAGAATTCTTACAATGGCTTTTGCGGTTTTTATGCTGACTGGCTCACAATTTTTTTTCTTATGCATGTATACAATGCAAGCTACAAACATGAAGAAAAATCCAGAAATCAACATAAATGGTTCTCTGATCATCGAAAGCAACAATTGTTGAACAAAATATTGCCATGACAATCTTTTAAGCTAAAAATTAAATATGCATTGTTCAAGCAATCATGAGAGTCACTGCAGACCTCTTGATTCACTTTTTCTCGTTATGCTATTCTTACATCAAATCTCTCCCCCTCATCTACTTATACTACTACTCCTCCAAAGGTTTATAACTTAATGCTAGATTAATACTAACTTTTCATGGATGATTATCGTCTAAATATCAAGATCGAGATCCAAATAAGATCAAGAGATCATCAGAATACGTGGAAATTCTGATTATTCTCTGGGACAACATTGCTTTTCTTCAGCACAAACGGCCTACCAACAATATCTAAGTGGGAAATCTTGGTCTGCGTTAAGAACCATTATAAAAATTACATTAAAAAACATGTCTACGCAATTTTATTAAAAAAACTCTCTAATGTAAGGGTAAATAAGATAAAAGGAAATGTATACAGTAGAAAAAAGGACAAGAGACAGTGTAAAACCGTTGGCTCATAATACCTCTTGCCCCTGCTTCACTGGGGATGGAGTTGAAACTAAGAGATCTTTAGAGCCTTCTGGCAAAACAACCTGCAACATAGAAACATTTCAGAAGTTTTCTTTTAGTATACAACTAGGCTGCAATCTGCATCAAGTGGCAGCTCATATCCAGACATATACTGACCATTTGACCCTTGATCTGAAGGAATTATTTAATTACATCAGGCTATACCTGATACAGGAGGCCGCCAAAAAGCCAGCGACCAGTGTGAAAACTCTATGTAACACGTCTAGGTCTAAAAGTAGAGAAGCAGTGTATTACTAACCTTCACAACTAAATTATAAGTGATTTGTTCACTAATTAGGGAACCAAATGTAAGGTTCAGGAATTGTCTCCCTTCTGACTGAAACAAGAAGCCCTGTAGGGCAGTCCGTATCCAATGGTAAAGGCAGTTCTCCAACCATCAAACAGAGGATATCCAGGTTTAACTAAAAGTTCTGTCTGCAATTCATGAGTAGAACCAGTCAAAATCAAGACGGATAATGTGCATTTCATTAGTTTATGTTATCAAGTCAAATCATTCACCTTTTTGGAATCATCCCACGGGTAAGATGTTGATATATTTCCAATTTCATAACTGTAATAAATGGAATTGGCCCTTGGAAGCAATTTTGCAAGAAAATGCCTAAAGGCTGATGCACCCTGGATGCCAGGCCTGACCTGGCAATCAAGCCTTCAGAGTTGAATGAAAAAAATCAATGTCAAACATTGATACAACATACAAGCAGGGTTAAGAAATCATAAACAAATTATCACTGACCTGGAAAATTCACCCTTGCTTCTAGCACCTCCATGAGAAATAAAAGCTTTGCAATGAAAGGCCGATGTAAGAAGGTTTCTTCGATAAATAAAATGTCAGGAGAGTGTGTTGAAACAAGGAAATAATTCAGAATTTGATTTAGGATCAGAATAGAAGAGATTAGCTCCACTCATCACGTCCTATAATTAAGCATCAGATTGAATAGCATTTAGACCTTTCCTTGTATAGCATAGCAGTAATTGTATAAATTGTACTCATCATTGTATGATTAAAAAGATAGAAATATACAGAAATTATTCTGGATACCAAAGACAACATGGTATTAGAGCCAAACCCAATTGTTCCGACCAACCAAACAAAAACTGATGAGTTAACCCTGAAGATTGCCGCCATCCTTAAAGGTAGCATAAATCAGGTAAACTCGACATATCCAACCTCAAACCAGACAATACCAGACCTTACCATCAGTACCAAATTAAATGGTGTGAATTATACACTATGGGAAAGGCTCATGAGTATGGCCTTAGCCGGAAGAGGGAAAACCCAGCATATCACCGGAATCCCAAAACCTCCAGAAGTGGAAGATCCACAGTTTGAAAGATGGCATCAAGATGATCAAAACGTTATGACATGGATTCTAGAGAACATTGAAAGCACTATGGCTAGAAACTTAGCACATTACCAGAAAGCCAGAGACTTATGGGAGGCCTTGAGAATCACCTACAGGAGTGGCGGGACTCCCTACAGGTGTTTGATCTCTACACTCAGGCCAGTCGATTGACTCAAACAGGGATGAGTTTGGAGAATTATTGGCTTACCTTACAAGGGCTATAGGGAGAGATTGAGTACCTTCAACCAAATCCGATGCACACAGCCGAAGACATCTCAGCCTTCAACAGTCTCAGGAACGAGACCAAAATCTTCCATTTCCTTGCCGGGTTGGACCCGAAATATGACAGCATCAAATGGGAGGAATTACGGGTTCATCCTCTTCCACCAGTGGAGTCAGTATATTCCCACATCAGGTCAGAAGCTGCCAGGCTAAAAATCTTAGGCCCGGCAGATACCAGTGCTGGCATAGGAGAAGGGCTCGTGGTCGCAAGAGCTCCGGCAGAACAGAAAATCACCGCCACCACAGCAGACGGATCCGCCATGGCAGCGAAAGGAGGTAATCGACCATACAATCCGAACAGAAACCCTCCCCAATTTGAAGATAAATCCGGTTTAAAGTGTTCCCATTGTGGGATGAGAAAGCATACTAAGGAAACGTGCTTTCAGATCCATGGCTTTCCTGACTGGTGGGAGCCCAGGAAGCACAAGGGGAAATCGGCGGCAACCACAATGGGCAACTAGGGGGTCACTATCGACGGCACCGCTCAAGCAAAAATTGGGGGCAGAAATGGAGGGGGCTTTGTGGCGACTGCTAGGGTTAAGGAGGAAGACAATGGATGACTCCAGTCGAGGGATACCACAACATAGTCGTGAGTTCACAAGTAACAACAATCCAGGTTTGATTCTCGTAAGCTCAGTATTAACCGGGAGAAACTTCATTTCGTGGAAAAGGTCTATGTTACTGGCGTTAAGTGCAAAAAGGAAAACCAGTTTCATTTTAAAAGATGAAGTACCAGATGTTAATTCTGAAGAGTATGTGCAATGGAAGGAATCTGACGATCTGGTTTTTTCTTGGATTATAAATTCTCTATCAAGGGAATTAGCAGACGTTTTTTTATTTGCTCCATTCTCTAGAGAACTGTGGAAAGAGATTGAGCAACGGTATGGAGAGAGCAATGGTCCACTTATTTTTCATCTCCGTCGAGAGATTTGCGCATCACGACAGGGCAGTCTATCCATAGTGGATTTTTTCAACAAAATCAAAAGAATGTGGGATGAATATGCTGTATTAAAACCTACGACGGTATGTAGATGTGGAGGTTCACGAATTATAGCACAAGAAATTTGTCAGGAGGAGCAACTCATGCAGTTTCTCTTAGGATTAAATTCAGAATTGGATCATGTCCGAGATCAAATCTTACTCATGGATCCCTTTCCGTCTGTAAACAAAGCTTATTCGATGCTTCTAAAAATTGAAAAATAGAGAGATGCAGTGCTGGATACACAAAATGATTTTGTTAATTCTGCTGTTTTTACTAACAAATCTCAGGGCAATCATCTTGACAGTGGCAATACCAAGAAATATGGAAAAGCAAGTAAGAGCAAAGAGGATAAATATTGCACGTTCTGTAAGAAGGGAGGACATGAACGATCTGACTGCTTCAGGTTGAATGGCTATCCCGACTGGTACAAAGGCAGGAAGTTTGCCAACAAGTCTGGGAAATTTGTAGCTCAAGTCAACATGACTCGCGAGGCACAAACACCACTGGAAGCATCCGATTCAGAGTCATACATGGAGCAAGTTTGCAACCCAGATATACAGATGATGATTCAAAAGGAGATTCAGAAAATTTTGAAAGGGAAAATAACACAGGACGGTAGTTCAGGTGGTGCAGAGTTTACGGCATTTACAGGTGCATATGCAGGTAAAACCCAGTTTTTATCTGATTTTATTAGCCCTGAACCATGGATTATAGATTCAGGAGCAACAACACACATGAGTAATTCCCTATCTCATATGACAAACGTTACAAAATTGCACTGTCCCAAGACTGTATACTTACCATATGGGTCGATTAAGGCTGTAACTTATATTGGAGATGTGTCTTTTAGTACAGATTTTCAGCTCACGCAAGTTCTTTACGTGCCACAATTTAAACACAACTTGTTATCAGTTAGCAAATTACTCAAGGATCGATGTCTGCATGTTTCTTTCTTGCCTAAGCATTGCATTTTGCAGGACCAAAAATGTGAAAGGATGGTAGCAGTTGGGAGTTTGATAAAAGGATTATATTGCATCACTCAATCCTCTTTCGATTCTTCAATTTTGCAACAGTTTAACAGCAAATCTTATTCAGTTTTTTCTGTCAGTAATAATTTAGACGGTAGCCTTGAGCTTTGGCACAAACGTCTAGGACATTTGTCTACAGAAAAATTGCAGCATGTGTATAAGTTTTCGCATGTGGATCAGTCGGTTGCTTGTGACATTTGTCACAAGGCAAAGCAAACACGAAAACCTGTTTGTAACAGCAAAATTCAATCAGAAAGTTCTTTTGAGTTGTTGCATATTGATTGTTGGGGGCCATATAAAAGGAAATCTTTAACCGGAGATAGCTATATGTTAACTATTGTGGATGATTTTACAAGAGCAGTGTGGACTATTCTGTTTCGAAGCAAGGATCAAGTGGCTCAGTTAATTGAAGGTTTTTTTAAAATGATCCAAACACAATTTGCTACGTATGTGAAGATGATCCGGACTGATAATGGCACAGAGTTTACTGGGCATAATATGGAAAGTATTTTACGTAATCATGGAGTGATTCATCAAAAGTCATGTTCGTATACCCCACAGCAAAATGAGGTTGTTGAAAGAAGGCATAGATCACTCCTCACTATCGCTAGAGCTTTATTAAAGCAGGCCAACTTGCCAACAAAATTCTGGGGAGAAGCCTTACTTCATGCTACCCGACTACTCAATATTTCTCCAACAAAGGTATTAAACTGGAAAAGCCCATATCAAGTTTTGTACCAAAGGATCCCAGATTATGCTCAGTTCAAAGTTTTTGGTTGCTTAGGATATGTGTTGAACACTAACCCACGAAAAGATAAGTTTGATAACAGGTCTTTTCCAGGTCTTTACTTGGGCGGTTCCTCTGGACAGAAGGGATGGAAGATGTACAATCTAGACACACACCAGCTCAGTGTATCCCGAGATGTAAAGTTCTATGAGGATCAATTTCCTTATCAGCCTAGCCATTTCTATCCTCGTCAAAAGAAGTATGATTCCCAATCAAAAGTTGTTTTGCCAAACAACTTTACTGCTGACCCATTGCCAAAGCTTGTACGTGCAGACCTCACTGGAGAAATTAATTGCCATGATTTACAAGCTTCGGCATCACCACATCAAAATTCTCAGCCTGCAGAAACTAGTGGGTCTTCAGCTAAGAGGCAATTGACACAGCAGCCTCTTGCTCCAAATGTTATATGAAGGCAATCCACCAGGTTAAGTAGGCCACCGGCATGGCTATCTAACTTTGTAGTTAATCAGATCAGCATTGACGCTCCCGCAGATGTTTTGCAATACACGGAGGAACATTCAGCTTTTCTTGCCAACATTGAAACGATTCGTGAACCGCGCGCGCTCTTATCACGAAGCACAGACAGACCCAAAATGGGTATTTCGAGTAAAGTATGCTCCTGATGGCTCTGTTTCTCGCTACAAAGCTAGGTTGGTAGCTCGGGGTTTTGATCAAGAATTTGGGATTGATTATCATGATAGCTTTTCACCTGTTACAAAGATAGTCACAGTCCGAGTGTTTTTAGCCATTGTAGCAGCCAAACGTTGGCCTTTACACCAGATCGACATTAATAATGCTTATCTACATGGAACACTCGATGAAGAAATATACATGCTTCCTCCATATGGTTACACTACAGCGAAAAAAAATCAGGTTTGTAAACTCTCCAAATCCCTATATGGTTTGAAGCAGGCGGGATGGCAGTGGAATAAAGTCTTCACTGATAAACTTCTTCAACTGGGTTTTGTTAAATCCATACATGACTATTGTCTTTTTACCAAAACAACATCAACAGACTTTCTGGCGCTTATAGTATACGTCGACGATATTCTCATCACGGGTACCTCTGTTTCACTAATTCAGAGTGTGAAACAATCGCTGAATGATTGTTTCACTATCAAAGACATGGGAGAGGCAAAGTTTTTCCTAGGAATTGAATTAACCAGATCACAACAAGGGATGTTGATATCCCAGACAAAGTACATACGAGACCTGGTGCAAACTGCGGGATTATCACATGCACAACCTGTGACTAACCCATTTCCTTCAGGAGTACAATTGGCTGCCGATTCTGAAGTATATACTAATCCCGAACGTTATCGCAGTTTGGTGAGAAAATTGTTATATCTTGGCTTCACCAGACCTGATATTTCGTTCGTCACCCAACAATTAAGCCAATATATGACAGCTCCCACAAAACTTCATATGAACACGGCATTGCACGTCGTTAAATATTTAAAGGGCACTGATACGATGGGGTTGTTTTACGCAGCTGACAACATCTTCGATCTCCAAGCATATTGCGACTCTGATTGGGGAAGTTGTAAAATCACACGACGCTCGGTCACGGGGTACTGTGTTTTTCTTGGAGCTTCATTAATTTCATGGAAATCGAAGAAACAATCCACCGTCAGTAAAAGTTCAGCAGAGGCCGAATATCGTGCGATGGCTACGACGTCCTGTGAGTTAAAATGGTTAGCATATCTCCTTGATGAGTTCAAGATCAAGCCAGCTTTACCTATACCTCTGTTCTGTGATAACCAAGCCGCCATTCACATTGCAGCCAATCCAGTCTTTCATGAACGAATGAAGCATGTTGATATTGATTGCCATATTGTTAGAGAACATTTGATTTCAGGTTTCATCAGCACACCTTACACTTCTTCTGCTAGCCAACTCGCTGATTTACTTACCAAGTCATTAACCTTTGCGCAGATGTCTTCCGCATTAGCCAAGATGAAGTTGTTCCAATGCACTTCATCTTGAGGAGGGGGTGTTGGATACATGCACACGCATGCAAAAGGAAATAAACGACATCGAGAAAACTAGTTTTAAAAGTTTTCAAATATTTTCATTTCCTGCTTAGTTTACGTTTTACAGCAGCTATATATACCAAAGCTCTGTTTCTGTACTTTTCAAGACGTAATAAATAAAAGTTACGCTCTTAGCACTATCTCTTCTTTTCTTCAGTATTCATGCCTACATATTTGATTCCTCCTACCCCATACCTGTACCCCTTTCTTTCTATCAATTTTTGCCGTTCAACAGAACTTTGTCCCCCTTTCCCATGTAACTGGTTTCTTTTCTGTTTTTGTTTTCATTGAAAAATGCAAAGTTCATTTAACTGGTTTCACGCTAATAATTCTGCGGCAGCTGCACACGGCAACGGGTACAACAGAGCAGATCTGAAGGCCTCTAGTGGTCCTCCATATATACTTCGGCAGAAAGTGTCGATCATAGTGAATATAATATGAAATTTGCAATAGATTAATATTATATATTATTTTAAATAATTTTTATATATTATGTTATATAATTTTTAGTTTGTCGAAAAAATATAATAATATAAATTTACTATAACAAAATTTCACACATTGTTTGTATTGATAAATATCATTTATATGTATTACTTAACAATAATCACAATATGGAGTCTAAAGATTAGATCATTCTCCACTTCAACTTTCAAAGTTATTCTAAGAACCACAGATCTGTTGAAGACACAGTTTGTTATTCTTATTGGAGATGCGCCAACTTTTGGTTTAATAATTGGTTCTCCTGTGACCCTTTAAACAAATTACATTAAATACAAGTCTTTAAATCCATTACTGGTCTGAGGTTGATAGTTTATGAAGCATTGGTTGACATACAGATTTTCACACAGAGTTCCATTTCAAGATCTCTTTGTGAAGAGATTACTCAAATAAGCCTACTTAGAGGGAAAGATAGCATCATTTAGAAGCATACTAGAAATGACAAATTCATTAATCAATCTTGTGCAAAGATCCTTCAAAATCATAATAACAGAATACCATGGACTCAGGTTGTTTGGTTCAATCCTAGAGCATCTGTTATATTATGGTTAGCTATGAAGAACAAATTGCTAACTGTTGATAAGCTGAAAACGTTTCTTAATATTCCTAATTATTGTATCTCTGTCCAAGTGTAGAGGAAAGCAATGATAACCTATTTTTACAAGGTGAATTTGTCTCTACCATTTGAAGTTCTGTATTGCATAAATGTCACATTCAGAATGCTCTAGCAGATTGGAATTTTGTCAAGGCATGGTATGGTGCAATTAAGCACCTTGACACTACAATCAAGTGGTGTTTCTACCTAGCTTTGTCCTTCTTTGTTAAAGCCATTTGGGATGAGAGGAATGCTCACATATTTCATAATAGAAGTTTAATCAAGGAACAATTCAACAACAGAATTCTCCTACAGATCAGAAGATACCTTAGCTTATACAAGTCCGAATTTCATGATGAATATTTTTGTACTAGAATGTGGAATGTGTAGTTTAACCATCCCACTATCTAAAGAAGGTTGAACATAGGATTACCGTATAGCTTTTGCTTTACCTAACAAACCATGTATAGTTCTTTAATATTGACATCATAATTAGTCCACAAAAATATCATATAATATTGACATCATAATTAGTCCACAAAAACAAGAATTCGTAACCACAAATACAATAAAATAAAAAGTGAAAGCTGAAACAAAAATACTTAAAATTATAAGTTTGATATTTATATTGCATACGTAAGATTTATCATATGCATTAAATACAAGTTAATTCAAAAGTCAAGACAAAAAAAAAGAAATTTCCATCCATGATATATATACTTAAATCATATTTACATACCTTTCATTGATAAAAAGTTTTCATCATTAAGGAGATTCTCGCATATAAAAGTTTTCATCATTAAGGAGATTCTCATCATTATCATTATGCAAGGTTAATACATCAAATGACATATCAATACTTTATGATGTAAGGTCGACTTCCAATTCACCCTCTTCTATAAAATTTAATTCCTCTAAAACTCAATCCTTTTAGAGATTGATATGATCAAAGACAAATTGGGTTAATAAAACTACATTTTTATTAAGAGCCCTAGTAAATAAATGAAATTATATTATTAAATTATTATGAAAGTATAAGAAATCATTTTTCAATTTGATACTGATAATAAAATCTCACTTTCAGATTGGTATCACTAAGCAACTTTAAGACATGTATATATAAATTATCTCTTTAATGTATTCAATGGACATCTTGCACCATGGCATTTGAAACAATTATTATGATGGTTACGAGTATTCTTATATTAATTTTATTCTTATTTGTAAAACTTGGTATAAAATAGACATTTAGAGTGAGAAATGCACCAGTGGTGGACTCTAGTATGTGATATATATAACTTAACTCCTATAATCTATAAATTGTCCAAGGAGAGTGCACATATCGTTCTATATTATAAGTCTAAAAGTACCAAATTTTCAAAAAGGAAAAATAGGTTAAGAGTAATAAGTGTCGATCCCACAAAGGCGACGAGTAATAATAAGAACTCTTTCCCCATTAGCTAACCTACAATTTAGGTGATAGTGATAATTTTGATTTAAAATAATACAAAATAAACTAAGAATAAGTCAATATAATCAAGAAGATAAAATAGAAAAGTGTTAAAGTCAACAAATAAAATAATTAGTATATGGTCTCAAGCCTTCTCATGCAATCAGGATTCCACTAATTAATTTATTTTCAAGTTCATCATAATGTAGAAATTTCTTAATTATGCTAACATCTTTCTCAAGACTATTAATACCTAATTATATGTTGATTAATTGAAATATCTTTCTAATTAAAATCCTTAGAATTACACTATTGATTTATGAATTTCGCTATTAGGTTTGATCATAATCTAGTAGATTTATATCAACCCATATCTAGATTTACACGTAATTCCTTTCATTTATTTTAAGTCTATTCATACATTAGATTTCTCGATCTTAATTACATGAAATTATACATAAATCAACATACTGACAATATTAATTCAAAAATAAACAAGAACACGTAATTGAATCTCAATGAAATTAAAGAATAAAATAAAATAAAATAAAGTTACTACAAGATCCATCATAGGGTTTATCTAATCTAGGTATCATAAAGGGTTTACTCATAATCATATCTAACAAAGCACAAAACTAAAAAAAAAAGCTAAAAATCAAGGATAATATGAATTAAATCTTTAAAATCTTCAAAAAGAAAATCACTCTACGTTAATGAAAATCTGCTCAAATGGAATTCTTTAGTTATTTCTCTTCTTTTATGTCATGATAGGGTTTCTCCTTGTGTTTCCTGACCCTCTTCTTCCTTTTGTCACTAAATCTTGTCTTTTTAAATTTGAAATTTGAATCTAACTAGATATAGAATCATCAATATGGGCATGTTCTATAAAAAACAATCAACATGCTTATAAACTATCTAACACAGCTATGAACAATGTCTTACACTCCATAACTTAATTTAAATAGCTTAAAAATGCTCCAAACTTGTTTAAATTTGTTCTTTTTTGCTCTAAGTGAGTGAATTAAACCTAGAAAAAATATGAACAACTTAAATACCAAAATTGATTAAAAAAACTCAAGTTAACAAGCAAAACGCATTAAATATGAGACAAAAAATATAACTAAAACATTGGTGATCAATTTCCCCACACTTAAGCACTTGCTTGTCCAGTAGAAAAATAATAATTCTAATTCAGTAACTCCTCTTAATATCCCTTTTTTCTTCATCTCATCCTATCTATTCACATTTCAAATATTATGCCTCAAGAATTAAATCAAATTACAATTAAAATCAAACAATCACAGAATAATTTTTCCATAAGCCAAAACTATAAATGATATTTCTTTTGAAAGTTAAATAACGTCATTAGATAAATAACTGGCTCCAATAACAGGAGATTAAATAACAAATAACAAGGATATAAGGCATCTGATTCTACTAACTATTGAACATGGATAACATCATAATGAACACTATTACTAGCATGCAGTAATCACTAATGTGCAAAGGATAACATTAGGACAAACACCAATTATTGCAGATAGAGAGGAACAATGAAGATAGTAGGTTGTAAGCAATGGTCTTGGCTCTAATCCATTGAATGAGGATACAAAGACAAGTTTCTGCATGAGCAGCAGTAGATCCAAATAATCTACTGTTTCTTTCGTGCAAATGTGATAGACGAATGCACCAAACGCAGTGCTAAATAATTTAAAATATCCTTTATATTTGAATGTTACATAAGGAATCCATTCTGTACTATTTGGATAACCCTTGCGAAATCAAGTGTTATAGAATTTAACATTCTCACATTAAAGATTCACTTAACTAACTTGAAGTGTTTAGGGTGATCATCAATGAAACTATTGGGCCTCGTTTCCGGAATCAAAAAGCGTAAACGGGTTCCTTGTAGGGTTATTTTCAATGAAGTTTCTTTAACCCTATTGGGCCCCATTTCCGAAACCCAACAATCGATTCGGAATCAAAAAGCATAAGCGGGTTCCTTGTAGGGTTATTTTCAATGAAGTCTCTTTAACCCTCATCGCTTCATCCCCACTCTTATAGCATCTCAAGCCACAAAGTCGAGCCTACACAACAAAATCACAATAATCACAATTGACTTCTTCAAAATGGTAGCTCTTAGTCTCTAGGTCATTTAAAAATAAGAACCACCTCTTTCGGAACTCTATAGCTCAAGATATACTTAAAAATTCAAAGTATGTTCATAGCCCAACCATGATCTCTCAACCAACCCCTCACTTCCTTTCTATCAAACTTCTTGAATTTAACTCCAAAGGCTATCAATTTTTATAGAGAGGTATAAAAACATGTTAGAAATCTAACGCTTTAAGAATCACCTCAATCGGAGGTCAGACAAAGGAGTAATGGCCAAACAAATCCATCATGTTCATATCCTTACTCCTATTGAACATGCTATGGCGCAAACGCCATAACTCTCACTATAGGTGTCGGATTGACTTTGTTTTTAGACGGTTGGAAAGAAGACATCTAGGGTTAAAACTTTCATGAAGACCAAAATTGAAATTCTGTCGTTTGGAGGGTCAAAATGCACGGACTGTGTCATCTAACATGATCAAGCCGTGTAACCTTCGGGTGAGATTGTGTCCCTGCGCTCAAAAACACACGGCCCGTGTAATTTTACACGGGCAGGTTGTGTAACCTTCGGGTGACACGAAATCTTCACCCTTCAAGACCCTCCAAAAGTTCCTAAACCTATCCTAACATTCCCTTACCTCATATTCTTCTCCAATACCACAAAAACTACTTCAAATCCATTTAACAACTACAAACATCATTGAAACTCAACTCCAAAGGATTCATCACACACATTCTTCCCAATTTCAACAAGCTATTCTAACACTAACAACAATTGGCAATCTCAATCAAGGATAAGCACGTCCATAATTCTCAAACTTTAAAGAAACATAATCATACAAGAACTTCTCAATTCTTATTCTCATTTGAAAACAAAAACAATGTTTGAACAAGCTTTACTTACATATCAACACATACATCAATTTGATATAAAATACAAAAGATGCTCACGTTTGATATGGCTATAAAGCTAGCCAAAAGTTACTAACTTAATACAAAAGACTCCTAGCTATCTTGGAGTTTACCAAATGCCTTGCAAGGGTCGTTACTCTTCTCGATCTGCACCTGAGGAGGAAAATTATAAGTTGAGCTACACAGCTCAATGGCTAACTTATTTATAGCCATTGGCGATGAGCCACATAATCAAACATATACAAATATCCATATAGACCAACAATGAAATCTCAATATTCACAATTCCAATAAACATCTCATAAATTCAACACATCTCATAAATTCAACACATCATTCCATGGTCATATTGGATGAAAGTCACATCTAGGCATAACAATCAAAATATCATCATAACTTAAGACATCAAAATGCAAATACACACACAATTTGGCTCGAGGGTTCCGTGAATAAAACAGAGAAACCAAAGTTTACTCCGTGAACGAAACGAGTCCACTTTTTGGATCTCGTGGGCCACAAGTCGGCAATCAGGAGAAGGCTTATTGTCTACATGCACGTGACTACGAAACGATTCCTCTCTCGCCCAACCACAATGAAATCGCATACTTAATTCAATCATCCACAATCTCATATTCTCATGCTTAATTCAATCATTCTCAAATTCATATTCTCATGATTTTTCTTCTTTCCACTCAATCAAAATGTCATAATAAAAGGCATAGCATAATCATGCTCAAAATTCAATCTTTATCACAACGTCATACATCTTTCAATGCATAACATAACATAAAACACATCATAGCAATTCACAATTTATCAATTCAAGCACATACATACACATATATGCACACACAAGACATTTTGTCCATTACACAATAACTATAAATAAATTACACACCTTATACTCTTGAAAATCTAATTTCAATGGTACCCTTACTCTTGCTCTTGGGTAGGTTCTTGATTTCTTAACACAACCAAAATTCTCATTTAATTCCAATTCAAATGGAAATTTCCCAATTTCCATAATCACAACAAAATGAAATTAACCCTAATCAAGCTCAAATTTAACCCACCCATAATCCATATAGGTTAGAAAACCCAAAACCTAACTTAAAAACCCATCTTCTTCCTCCAATCCAACACCCAACACAAAAACTCTTTTCTCTCTCTAAACTTCTTCATTCACACACAACCAATTTCTTCAACAAACAAGAAGAAAAGATGAACTTACCTTTAGAAATTTGATTCTTCTCTTCTTTTCATAATTTTTCCTCCTTCTTCCCTAGTTTTTTTATTTTTCTTCTCCTTCTCTTCTCTCCCTCACATTTTCTCTCTTTTCTTCTCCCCCTTTGGCTGCCAACGACAACTTCCTTCTCTCTTCTAATTTTAAGACACATTTTAATCTATTCTTCCAATTATGCCCCCCACTTAAAAGGGCCTTTCCCAATTTGCCCTTCTTTTGTCTTTTATGTTGATAAATAACCCATTCTCAGGCTGTTCCCCTTTCTCCCCACTAATTCGATCAAAATTTTAGAAACATACGCGAACATGTTCGGCTTATGTCCATGATCGATGCACCATAATAGAAACAGCTCCTTCCTCGAGCATTTTGTACTTTGTCGTTTCCCGAAAACAACAGCAAACATGAATTTATGCAGCAGCTTTAATTCCGGGTTAATAATTTGTGCATTAGATGCAAAGTGTGGATCATACTCATCCAAGTCTGTTAAATATTTCCAATATGAATTAATTGTGAAAGACTGATGTCCATCATCAATATTGTATTCTACAAACCCAAATATAAACCGTAACATTCTCTCATCCATAACACATGCCTGCCCTCGTAATCTAAACCACAATTTCTTCGGTATGCTCGAGACAAACCTCACAGATGTGAAAAAATCGAGTGCCACGTCACGGTAAACAGGGTAATTAATTCGTACAAAATATTTCCATCTACCTCTCCGACATAATGTCATAAATATATCTGTCAACTTTATTTGATCTAGCACCTCAAAATTAAAATATGTAGGAACTTCAATACTTTTATTCTCTGACGGAAATAAGAATCGATTAATAAAGGGATTCAAATAATACATTTATTAATCATAAATAATATATTGATAAGAATTTTATCATATTAATAATAAGAAAAGTTAGAATATTGAATTTCAACAAAATAATAATAACAATATCAATAACAATAATAATAAAACTAATAATATTATTTTAAACTAGGATAAAATATAAAATCCTTATAATAATATCAATAATATTTATAATAATAAGGATCATAGTAATAATAATAATAATTATAATTATTATTATAATTATCAACTTAAATTATATATCGAAAAGGAATATAATAATAATAATAATAATAATCATCATCATCATCATCATCATATAAAAGGATAATAATAATAATAATAATAATAATAATAATAACCAATAATAATAATAATAATAATAATAATAATAATAATAATAATAATAATAATAATAATAATAATAATAATAATAATAATAATAATAATAATAACTCATGTATTATTTCAAAATTATAACACATCAACAATAAAATTGTCTAAAACCACCATTAGCAATTTACTTAAATGGCGGAATCCTTTTAATAATTGCTTTGAAATGACAAGGCTTTCTAATCTCATCATTATTATTATTTATTGTATACAGAATTTATTAATATTTTATATATTTTAATTCATTTTCTTTTTATTCCTTAATATAATAATAATAAAAATAATAACTAAAATTAAATGAAATATTCAAAGGAATTTAAATTAATAATCATAATAATAATACTAATAAAATACTAATAATAATAATAAGAATAAGAATAAGAATAGAAATAATAATAATAATTATTATTATAATTGTAATTGTAATTATTATTATTCCATAGATAAATAATTTCAAAATACAAAAGTTAATAATAATAATAACGAATTGAATAATGTTATGAATAATAATAACCAATTTTATTTCAAATATTACATTTAATAATTATAAGTAATATATCTTGAACTACAAACTTAATCATAATAATCACATAAATAAAATAATTAACATTTATACATTTAAAAATATTAAGAGGAAGTTTACTTTATTAATATAAATAAATAAAAGCATACTAACCTAATGAAAACAAATGCATTAAATAATATAAAGGAAATTAAAATTAAAATACTACTAATTCTAATAATAAAAAAAGATGGAAACAAACCCATTAATTCCATTAAATAATGAAAAAATTGCATTAAATGAAATTTGTGCCAGGCTCTTGAGGGCGAGGGCATAATGTGCATTCATGAGGCGACGCTCACCCTAGCAGTGGCGTTGTGCCGACCTGAGGCTCAGCGAGGAGTAAGTCGCCTCATGAGGCCGACACTTGCACGTCATCATTTATTTTTAATGTAATTATTTTCTATGGATTTATAATAATAATAATATTCATATTAATAATAATCATAATTACAATAATTTAAATAATAGTTATTATATATTATATAACAATAAATAATAAATACAATATGTTTCTTTAATCATTTTTACCATTTTAATTGTTTTCAAATATGATAATTGTAATTTCCTTTATATTTGTTATTCTAGAAATTATTGCGAAATTATTAATACTTGTGCTAATTTTATATTAGTAATTATTATTCACCATTTTATTATTGTTAAAAATTATTATGGATATTTAATTACTCTTATTAATTTAACTGCTCAAAATGGGCTTTAATGATTAATTCTCTACTTACTATTGTTTTATTATTAATAATTTATCTATTTATTAATGATATTAAATATTAAGATTAAATCCATGATTATTATTAATTTTGTTGTTGATAATAATAAGGAAAAATTATATGCTTCTTTTACTAATTCCTTATAATCAGCTTTTAATTTTAAAATTATTTTAAGAATTATTATTATTAATTATATTATAATAAATAATAATAACGTTATCTTTCTTTAATCATTCTTATTAATTAAATTTTTTCAAATATGATAAGTGCTAATTTAATATTCATTATTATTAATCACCATTATATTATTATTAAAAATTATTATGGTTAATTAATTATTCTTATTAATTAAATTTTTTCAAATATAATAAGTGCTAATTTTATATTTGTTATTATTAATCCCCATTATATTATTATTAATAATTATTATGGTTATTTAATTATTGTTATTAATTAAATTGTTTTCAAATTTGATAAGGGATTATTCTTATTATTATTAACCGTTATTATGATTGTTTAATTATTCTTATTAATTTAATTGTTTAATGTTTTGACATTTAATAATTTTCTCGACTCTATTCTTATTATTAAAATTTTATAAATTTTAGAAAATTATTAAATAATATCATTATATTGTTGATTATTTTAAATTTTGTTCTTAATATGAATAAGCAACAAAACCATATATCCAAAAATCAGGTTGTTTTGGAGTTGTATAAAAAGAACGTGGATTAAAATAATGAAATATGGCTTTAAATTTGGCTTCTTAAATGACTTAAAACGACGTCTATGGGTGGGTCCCAGACGCTGTCCTTTTAAGAAGAGAAAGTTCAAATTTTACGAATATAACAAATTTCATAATAATAATAAAATTAAAATAATTAATAAACTTAATAATCATAACGAATATTATAATTATAATTATAATGATAATTATAATAATAAATATTAATATATTAATAAAAATATTAATAAGAAATTTAATAATTACTGCACTAAATTTAATTATGATAATTAATTATTTAATAATAATATTTAACAGTTGTTATAATTATGGAAATAAAAGTAATTAAATAATAATAATAATAAATATATTAATAAAAAATTAATAAGGAATTTAATAATTATTATAATAAATTTAATAATTATTCACCAATAAATTTAATAATTATTAGTATTAGTAATTTAATAATAATATTTAACAGTTATTATAATAATAGAAATTTATTTATTTATTTATTTAGTAATAATAATAATAATAATAATAATAATAATAATAATAATAATAATAATAATAATAATAATAAAGCGAATTAAACAAACAAACAAGAATTAAGGCACTTGTAGAGTAAAGACAAATAATTAATATGTACATAAATGAAAAATAAATAAATAATTGTCTAAATATATTTTATAAATAAATAATGTATCGATAGAAGTGAAATAGTAGAAATTAAAACACAAATTCATAAATTAAAATATATTTAAAAACATTTTATCATAATAATAGCTGGCGTTCTCCCAGAGAAAGCCTGATTTGACTTTAAAAACATTAATGCACAATACGACGAGATAGGACAGTGGAGAAGAACGTGTGTTTAAATTTTCTAACAAAGATAACGTCGTTGTTGTTATTAGATAGAATAAGACAGCGTCGTCCTAATAGTAGTTGTCTAAGAGTTCAGATCCTCTGTCGAATCCGAGTTCAGATTCTCTGTCAAATCCTCCTCTGTCTAAGAATAAGACGACACCGTTTTTAACTTAAAATTTGAACTCTCTATTCTTAAATGGATGGCGTTTGTGGGGGCCATTCATAGACGTCATGCCGGTTGTAAGTCAATTCCAAAGCCAACACCAAAGCCACTTTCCATTAATGCTATACGTTAATTTTAATTTTGCTGCAACTCTAAAACAATGTGATTTTTGAAAATATGGTTTTGTTGCTTATTCTTATTAAGAACTAAATTAAAATAATAAGCAATTTAATGATATTATTTAATATTATTAATAAATAATAAATAATTGTTATTTATTAATAAGAGTAAGTAGAAAATTATTAAATATAAAAACATTAAACAATTAAATTAATAAAATAATTAAACAACCATAATAAAGTTTAACAATAATAAAATGGTTAATAATAATAAGGAATATACATTTATCATGTTTGAAAACAATTAAATAATAAAAAATTAAATAACCATAATAATTTTAACAATAATATAATGGTGAATAATAATAGCACTTATCATACTTGAAAACAATTAAAATAATAAGAATGATTAAAAAGATAGCGTTATTATTATATAATATAATGTAATTTATAATAATAATTATTGAAATAAATATAAAATTAAAAGCGATTATAAGGAAATAGGAAAATAAGCATATAATTTTTCCTTATTATTATCAAAAAATTTAATAATAATAAAGGATTTAATCTTAATATTTAATATCATTAATAAATTATCAGATAATTTATTAATAATAAAAACAATAGTAAGTAGAGAATAAATCATTAAAGCCCATTTTAACAGTTTAATTAATAAGAGTAATTAAATAACCATAATAATTTATAACAATAATAAAATGGTGAATAGTAATTAGGAATATAAAATTAGCACAAGTATTAATAATTCGCAATAATTTCTAGAATAACGAATATAAAGGAAATTACAATTATCATATTTTAAAATAATTAAAATAGTAAGAATTATTAAAGAAACATAACGTTTTTATTATTTATTATTATATAATTTATAATAACTATTATTTAAATTATTCTTATTATGATTATTATTAATATAAATATTATTATTATTATTATTATAAATTCATAGATAAATAATGACATTTAAAAATTAATATCAATATCATGAGATCTGGCAGAATATGCCCTCGCATTTAAGTTTTTTTGGTATATACCTCCTCCTTTGCTGTCAAACTCTAATTCCAGTTGTCCCCTTATGACGAATATGGAGTCGATCACTTGTCAAGGTTTCTGTCTAACCTCGCTAAGTTACTAAACGGCGTCGGTTTGCTATGAAATTTGGAGAGGCACGCAATTCGTAGCAAGGTGTGGGTCCCACCCACAGCGCCGCTTTTCCGCGCCACTGCTTTGCAAGCCATGTTTTAAAGGCTTTATTTAAAGCTTTTACGGGTTGATCAAGCAAAAGCTTTTAACCTTTTGTAACTTCTCCAGAATTGTATTGTTATTAAATCTGATTTTTAATAACGGCTCTTTTATTGCTGATTTTTGCTATTAAATCGATTTCTTATTCTTATTCTTAAATCTGATTTTTGCTTGTTCTAAAATAATAAGGATAAATATTATATCAACGGTGAACTAATTATTTATATAATTATTAAATGTCTTATTAATAATAATGTTAAATTTTTTAATTTATTGTTATAATTATTCCTAATTTTACTAATTAAATGTATTTCTATTATTATAACTACCGTATTATTATTATTAAATTTATTGCAGAGTATTTATGAAATTTATTATTATTATTATTATTACTATATTTGTTCGTCGATTATTATTAATATTATTATTACTATTATTATTATTATCATCAAAATAAATATACCAATTAAAATAAGTTATATTAAATTAAATGAAATACCAAATTTTATATTCATAATGAATATTCTAATAGTAATAATAACCATAAATTTTATCAATCATAATAACAAGAAAATATGAATTATAACAAATGTCATTATAATCATAGAACTTTATTTTAATTAATAAAATTAAAAATCATAAAGAAATTAATAATAATAATAATATATAATATTATTATTAATAATATGTTCATACTAATAATAAGATAAAATGATAATAATAATAATCAGATCATAAAATGATGATAATAATAATGAAAATATGAACTATTACGTATATCATTATAATAATAGAAATTAAATTAATGACCAAATTTTATCATCATAATGAATATTCTAATAGTAATCATAATAACAATAATCAGACAATCCTAATAATTATTTTCCGACTTTAGTTTGTGTACTTATTATTAAAAATGATGTAAATTATTATATGAATTTTTTTTCAATAGTATTAGTATTATAAGTCGCCTCGCGTGTTCAGCCTTTTAGGCTGGATCGCTAGGGCGATGACTCGTCGCCCTAGCTACAGGAGCCTTTAAGGTGGATCGCTAGGGCGACGATTCGTAGCCCTAGCGACAAAAGCCTTTCCGGGAGAATCGCTAGGGCAACGTCGCGTCGCCCTAGCTACCACAGTCTTTTACGCGATCGCTACGACAACTCCTCGTCGCCCTAGCGTTCCTGGCCTTTACGCTTGGTCGCTAGGGCGCCTCCTTGTCGCCCTAGCTACAAGGAACGTTAAGACAGCATCGCTAGGACACGCTGACGTCGCCTCTAGCGACGGCGAATTCTGCAGACAAGATCGCTAGAGTTACGCATACAATAAGCCTAGCGACAATGACTCGAGAAATTAAGTTTTTATATATTATTAGTATATTTATTAGCATTCACAATATTAGTTACTATTTATTCAAATTTTTTATTATTATGTCTAAGTATTAGTAATATTATTATTATTGTTCTTAATTTTATTATTATGTTCATTAGTATTAGTATTAGAATTAGTTTTATTATTATTATTATTATTATTATTATTATTATTATTATTATTATTATTATTATTATTATTATTATTATTATTATTATTATTATGTGTCCATCGATAATCATAAATAAAATCATTATATTAACATCTATTATTATGGAAATATTTTTATAATCGTAAATATTATTATAATCTTATTATTATTATTATTATTATTATTATTATTATTATTATTATTATTATTATCTTATTAATATATACATTATTATTGTTAATGTTATTCATCAAAATAAATAAACTAATTATTTTAATAATAATATTATTATTGTTATTTGTATGTCTTAATATAGAAATGAATTATTACTATTTATTCAAATTTGTTATCCATTACATTAATTATACGTATTATTATATTCCATATTATTTGTCGTCGTTATTGATGTAATTTAATAAGAATTTATAATTCGACTAATAAACATATAGAAAATGAACAAATTCAGCTGGCATTTATTAACAATAATGATTACTGGAAACTCTTGTCTTTTCCATTTAATTATCACAAGCAATTCCCGCCAATCCACTAATAAGGTAATCTAATTTTAGAAATCTTTGTTACTATTCAGTAAAAACGCAGAGCATCTTCTTCTCCACCAACCTTCGTTGTTTTCAGACATATTTTATAGCTTTCAGCCATTTGCTCAGGTGTAAAAAGTTAAATCCATTTCTGAATGTTCTGCAGAAACTTCGATATTGTCTGTGTTGTTATATTCGCAATTTATAAGTAGCTGGTGAAAGAAACGTTGTGTTCGCTTCGATTATAACTTCATTCGCCTATGTTACGTTTGGTTTTCAATGTCATATATGTGGAATGTCTCTATTAATAAAAACTGGTTTGAAAAGCTGGAAAGTTTCTGTATATAAATTACTGTTTTTGTTAATAAATACGTGCATGTTCCAGTTAATAAAATCACTTTCTGTTAATAAATAGTTGTGAGTTGTTCATTAATAAATACTATTTGTGTTATTAAATAATGCAATGTTTCATTAATAAATCACCGCCTCATTAATAAATACTGCAATGTTTTCCAACCTGTTGTTTGTTCTTCTCTTAATAAATCATCTCTGTTATTAAATTTTGCAATGTTTATGTTGTTTGTTGTTCGTGAATACATACAACAACTCAACTTTTCTGTTATTATTACCGCAATGTCTCTGTTGTGAGTTGTTGTGTTAATAAATACAAAATGTGTTATTAAATACGGCAATGTTTCATTGTTAGTTGTTCTTATAATAAATACTCTCGTTAATAAATAACTGCAATGTCAACCAACCGTTGTTTGTTCTTGTCTTAAGAAATCTTGTTTTTGTTATTAAAATTTGCAATGTTTCATTGTTTGTCGCTTCGTGAATACATACAACAAATAAACGATTCTTTATTATTATTCTTGCAATGTCTCGATGTTTGTCGATTCGGTTAAGAAATACTCTATGTGTATAAATACTGCAATGTTTCATTTGTGGAAAGAAACATGCAATGGTCAAGTATCTTGTGTTGTATATGAGATGGCCGTCGTAAGTTTTCATGAATAATTATGGTTTCCTACTTGTGTGAATAACTATTTATGATCATAATGGTGCTGCATTTTTGTTAGCGGTGTGAAAATGGAAGGTACATCGAGTCCATACCGCCGCTTAAATTATGAAAGTGATAACGAGCAACGTAATAATGAAGATGGTTGTCCGAACCAAAGTTCGATATGAGCGGAAGGCGCTTAGTTGGAGGAGAGTTAGTTCAAGAAAGGCATGCAGTTAAATACGTAGCGGATGCTTATCAACGTTATTTAAGTTATGCGAAGCAAGTGGGATTCGGTATTAGAAGAAGCAAAAGCCACAAAGACAAAGGTGGGAACTTGATTTGTCGGTTGTTTGTTTCATCTTGAAGGTAAGCGGATGGCCAACAAAAGAGATTTGTATGTAAAAACCCACGCGTAAACAAGATTTGGTTGTGAGGCAAGAATGAAAGTGCATAGTGTAAACCGGGAAATTTGAAGTGATTGAGTTTGTTGAGGATCACAACCACTACCTCTCATCACCGAACAAAACACATTTGCATGTGAGTCACGGAAGATATCGCTATCGCGCTATGAACATTGAAATGGCTAATGACGTGGAATTAGACCGAAACAATCGCATGATCTTATGGTCGGACAAGTAGGTGGTAGAGATAATGTTGGTTTCATTCGGATGATTACAGGAATTATTTGAGGTCTAAACGAATGGAGGCATGAAAAGGGAGACGACGCGAGTGTTGGCATATTTGTATAAGATGCAGGTGGAAGATCCGAATTTCTTCTATGCCATTCAAGTGGACGAAGATGATTTGATAAATAACATAATTTGGTGTGATGGGAAGATGAGGAACGACTACTTAGATTTTGGTGATGTAGTTTGCTTCGATACGACATACAAGAAGAATGGTGAGGGTCGGCCACTTGGCTTATTTGTCGGTATCAACCATCATAAGCAAACAACAATTTTTGGTGGAGCACTCCTTTATGATGAAACTGCGCTAACATTTGAGTGGTTGTTTAACACATTTCAGAGAGCGATGTCGGAGAAAGTGCCAACCACGATTCTGACTGATCAAGATGCCGCAATGGCAAAGGCATTAGCGTCAACATGGCCAAATACTCATCACCGACTTTGTATTTGGCATATCTATCAAAATGCGGCCATTCATTTGGGTGGTATATTTTCTAAGTTTAAGGAGTTCGCAAGGGATTTTAGCGCCTGCATCTATGAGTACGACGAAGAAGAAGATTTCTACGTTGCATGGGCACAGATGTTAGAAAAATATGAACTTCACAGTAATGAGTGGTTGAAACGTTTGTTTGGCATTAAGGAAAAATGGGCTTTGGTGTATGGGCGGAAATTTTTTTGTGCAGACATGATGACGACGCAACGCAGTGAGAGTATGAACAGTGTGATCAAGAGGTATGTTAGCTACCAGCATAACCTGATACAGTTTTTTAATCACTTCCAGCGGCTAATTGATGATCGTCGATATGAGGAGTTAAAGGCTGATTTCAAAAGTAATGCGAGCAAGCCAACATTGTCAGCACCGGTCAAAATTTTACAGCATGCATCAACTGTGTACACACCAGAAGTGTTTAAATGGTTCCAAGATGAATGGAACCATTGTCATGATCTGATTTCACTTTTAGGCGTGAGGATGGAATAGTGGAGAAATATAAGATTAGTTGGGCCGGGAAGAGGTACTCCCATTTGGTTAGCTATGACTTGTGCACTGATGACGTCCATTGTAGTTGTGGGAAGTTCGAGTTTGCAGGCATTTTATGCCAGCATGTGTTGAAGGTATATAGCTTGAAGAATGTTTCAACAATCCCAACCAAGTATATTATGAAAAGGTGGACAAGGAAAGCAAAAAGTTGGACGGTTCCACATATGGAGTCCACCGCCAATGATAGTCATGATGATTTGTGCGAGCTGCCAACTATTCGGTATAAAGAGTTGGGTACATTAAGCATGCGATTGGTGACTAGGGCCGCAGAGAGGAGAGACACGTATCAAGTTGTGAAACAAAATTTGTTGAACATGTTGAAGATGGTTGATGAGACATTGCACAGTGAGGTAAATCATAATGAAGAGAACCTAATAGCTGAAGAGCATGAGTTAAGCCAACGCTCACGTTCACCTATGCCAACAAATGTGTTGAATGAACCTGACAACCATTCAGGGGCCATGAATGACATACGAGGTATGAAAATGAGGACAAAGCCAATATCAAGTAAGAGATTGAGGAGTGGAGTAGAAAAAATATCAAAGAAGACGAAAAATGCGAAGAAGTCCAAGACTGTAAGAAATGTGGCTGAATCGACCCCGTTCACCCTTTCCACCACTCAGGTATGGCTTATGGTAATATAGGACTGACATGACGTTTAAATATTAACGAATTATTATGTGACCTTAATGTAGCGTAAATGATTGTATTCAGGAATCTGGTGATACTTCCCAACAAACCGACAATGTCTCCAGCAGATGGGCTCCCACATTCCCGCAACATCAGGTTGGAATTGGGTACATGTTGTTTGTTTGGTAGTGTTGGGCTCCGTTGGCCCCCAAGTAATTTGGATTTGATTGCTTATGAGGAAAACCATGTTACAGATAGTTGGAATTTGTAAGGGGCATGAACCTTTGTGTTCCAGTCATGACGGGTGCCTCCAACATTCTCAGGTTAGACTTCGAATATTATCTTATTGCATTAATGGAATTGAATCAATGTAATATTGGCTTAACCGAAAGTTGGATATGACAATCAGGAAATGCCGTGTACAAGTAGTGTAGTGGATAAGTCAACAAGGTTATATAGTCAGAATCATCATTTACCAACTCCGATGGTATTGTTTGGATGAACTACTTGACGCGTTGGTTATAAATATTGTATGTCTGTAATATGTTATTAAACTCTGATTCATTGATTATGTTAGGAGAATGCTACAGGAAGATGTCAACACAATGTGGTTATTGATATCCCACCTGCAATGCGCATGACTGATTTACTTATGGTAATTAGACGAACGTTTTGTTGATCATTTCAATTATGTTGTCTAATGGTATGTATAAATGCACTTTGGGTGTTGACGTGATTTAATTGCGGGAAAGCTATTCTTTGACAGGCGCAACAGACATGTGGAATTGCAAATTTGGAAGATATCAGCAGTATAGGGCTTCAACTGTCCACTGACTACTGTCATAGTTGTCTTCGTCCCCAAAAGTTTTGTGTGTGTACAAGATGAGTCTCATAACATAGTAAGTACTACGCACCATATACCTGTTTGCTGATGACCATGTCATAATATTTATTTTCACTATGTTGCTTAGTATTGATGATGCATAATATGCCAAGATATGGACATTTACTTACAAGTCATCTCCATGATGCAAAAGGTGTGATGTGTGGTAGCAAATGTAGTGGATTGGTCGTGGGGGCATATTTTAATATGGCTTAAGTGGGTTTTTCAGCAACTTTATTTGGTTGGGCAATTTGTTGGTCAATTCCTCATCCTAATCGTTATTAGTATTGTAGGGGATCGCTACACCTTCTCGCAATAATATGGATGAAGTAGCACGAGCAGAGACGATCAAACGAGGTATATTGATTCAAGACACTATATCGTGAAATCAACATTATGCTTCATTGCAACCATGCTTGTCCATACTAGGGTGGTTACGCGACACACGATCTAAAGTGCCTTCCAGTTTTAACCCCACAGATTTAAGAGTTGTTGTTGGGATGTGGGCACGAATAGTTGTTGTGCAAATATATTGGTCTTTAATGTTGTTTCTGTGAACGATGCCTCTGGTTTTACCATTTGCTGCTTAGCTGATGATCTGAGATTGAAGCACATAATCAATCTGACTGTCTAGTTTATTGATGTTAAAATTGTAGGTTATTATATACACTGCGATTGATGGAAAGTAGTAGTTTCCCCTTGTATGACTATATGTAATCAAATATATATAACAATTTTTAGGTTGCAATTTTTAATTAGCAGTAGGTTGTCAGAACAATTAATAGAATAAATAGCAAACCATTCCAATACTAATTCTTTAGGACTATATTTCATAAAAATGGACATTTAATTGAATTAATTCATGAAATATAAATTAATTCGTTTATATTAATATATAAGAATTAAATAACAAATTAATATAGTTGAATACAATAATTGTGTAGGTCCATTATTATAATGACTATAATAAATTAGTTTTCAATCTCGTATTGTTATACTTTTATTATATACAGATAAAAATTATTATTATTTATGGTTATTTCCATTATTATCATAACTATTCAAAATTATTATTAAAGTACTTATTGTGATTATTGTTATTATTATTATTGAATTACTATGATAATAACAATAACAATAATAGAATAACATATTTCAATTTATGTGTTTTGATGAATAATAATAATAATAATAATAATAATAATAATAAGATATGAATAATTAAACTAATTCCATACGGTGGAAGTGGCTTTTTGTTTCACTTTCAAATGTGTTTTAGTCTAATGCCATTTCTTTGACGCCAAGGTTCATTCACAAAAATAACAAATCACTAACATTAATTCCCAAAAGCATAACAAGACAGCTTATTTCATTCCGAGGGTACTTGGCGACATAGAAACCAAACACAAATAGAGTCCTTCATAGACTTAAATTGTTGAAAGAGCTTAAGGCATGAATCCACACCCTTTCATCAACAGACACTTTGAAAGCCTCGCACAATGGGAGTGTTAGCATTCTACAAACCATTCGAATTCCACCATTCAAAATACCAGTAATTCGTTACCTACACATTAATCTGCAGATAGCCCCTCAAATGCACAAGTAGCAGATCCTTTGTACATGCTACAGCCCACTGACAGGAAAGGGTGCGAAAGACCGCAACAAGCGCCTAAAAACCAACAGCTCATGTCGATCCGAGGAATAGAAGCATGCAGCTCTAATGGCGTGCATTCAGATCTTGTAATTTCAATTAATGCGCGCATTTGTTCTGGATTGCATTAAATTGCTCTGTCTTTGTCTTATTTGGTGTTGACGGATGAGTTGCTCTGTTCTGCGCTGGTTTTCAAGGAGGAGTTGGTGTACCGTGTCCACACCTGGTGCCCACTGTTGTCCATAAGCCCACTCGTGTACGCTTCTATGACGTTGTTCTTGCGTTTGTTGCCCCACAGTCTCCGAACCATATTGAACACTGTGACCTTCTGAACTTGACTCTCCCGAGCCCCACCTACGCTTCAATGCTCTACGTGTTCCTGGATCTCGTAGCAACCTGCTTGTTTGATCAACCATAATCTCGCACCGTGTCAGGTACGCTACATCGAAATAGTGGAAATTCAGCATGTCAAGGTCACTGAGATCAATGCTAGCCGACCGCGCTATTGCAGTTGCTATATAACCCATTCCTAGGCTGCTTCCCCGTCTCCCTTGTACTTCGATCAACGTTCTACCAACATAATCGAACATGTTCGGCTTATGTCCATGCTCGATGCACCATAACAAAAAGAGTTCCTTGGTTGAACATTTTGTACTTTGTCGCTTGCCAAAAACTGCTCCACAGATGAATTTATGCAGCAGCTTGAATTCCGCTTGCACAATTTCGGCATTGGATGCGATGTGTGGATCGTACGCATGCAAGTCAGTTAACTGTTTCCAATAAGCAGTCACACTGAAACCGGGATGCCCATCTTCAATATCGCTCAGCGGAAACCCACAAACATGCCGTAACAGCGGCTCATCTAAATAAAACAACCGGCCTCGTAACCTGAACCACAATTTTTTCGGTGGCCGTGTGGCAAACCTCAACGATGTGAAGAACTCTAGTGTCAGGTCACGGTACACGGGCAAACTTGTTCGAACAAAATTTTGCCAACTTCCTCTCTCACATAATGTCATTAATTGGTCTTTCAACCCTATTTGCTCTAGCAGGTCAAAATCAAACCACGTTGGTACCTCAATGTTCTTACTTCGAAGTTCCCGGTATCTCACTCCTTCTGCCTCAGAATATATGGGAAATGGGGCATCATAGACAGCTGAAATGTTTGCAGCATTCTCCCCTCTCACCTCAGCTTCGATTCTTGCCTCTGACTGTCTACTTCTTCGAGGGGGCATTGTCACCGTAAAAGCTGCATATGTGAGACAATTAAGAACATGTAATTGTAACGGTTCACCCAATGAACATACTGGTTTACAGTAGAATAAGAGAACAATGTACAATGTAAGACAACAATGTACAATGTGAGAAATTAAGAACATGTAATACGGCTGATATTATTGAATGAATAAATATTTTCAACTACAGAATGTTACATCCTAATAATAATAAATATACATATATTTAAAGAGCATCAAACAGAGGAAAATCATTACAAAGCAGCGTTCTGGTCATTCATACAAAATGAAAAACAACGATGGTCCAGAACATGCAATCTTGGAAAGGTATACGTGCATTGTCACGGTTGGGCATTTCATCGAACAATATACACGCATTCTTTCATTTTGCCATTGTTAAACATACAAAGTTAAAAAAAGACCTAATAAAGTACCACCAAACCACAATCATCTCCAATACACGCAATGTTTCATCATAAAACATATTTCATAACACAGAAATTCAAACAACTTACCTTAAAAATCCACCCACGATTTTGCCTTCTAGTCTGTAATGGAAGAGTAAATCTTCGTCTTTGTTTTCCTTCTCCAAACACGCTTACAATCTCTCTTCTGAAGCCACCAAAACTGAATCCCTACGCCCTCTTCTTCTTCTTCTCTGCTTTCCCTCTCAACCGCAACGCACTTGTGTTTTAAGTTTGACAAATTTTACCTCTCGTTGAGCGAAAGTCGAAATTAGGTTTTCTTTCCTAATGTCTTTTAATCAACCCTAACGACCCAATATAATTGGATATAATCAATTTAATAATCATCTCCAATAGAATGCTAATAATAATAATAATAATACTAATAATAATAATAATAATAATATCGATAATAATAATAGTAATAATAATAATAACAACAACAATAACGATAATTGTAACAATAATAATTAAAAATATTTCATAACAATAATACAAATTTATATATTTAATAAATATACTATTCATATCGAATATAATAAACATATCTTAGTACAAATATAATAAAAATCTAAACCATTACAAATATGTAATAATAATAATATGAATAATAATAATAATAATATTTTATTATTACTATTATTTACACTTTCATAATTATAATTATTATTATTAACCATGTTTATGGTTGTTTAATTATTCTTATTAATTTAATTGTTTAACGTTTGTTATATTTAATAATTGACTACTAACTACTATTCTTATAATAATAATAATATTATTATTATTAGTATTATTATATTATAACATTATAAGCAACATATCATGGTTCGAATTTATAGTAATTTAAAGTGGAAATTAAATATGATAAAATTTCGTAAATAACGAGTTTCTTGGTAATAATAATAAATATTATTACCAGTAAATACTATGCATTAATTTAATAATCAGTGTTAACAGTAAATTTCCGAACTTATGTATTTATAATTCATATATATCCGATAAAATAATTATGTTCTGATTATTTTCATTTGGTTGTTAGGTAAATATTAATGGTAATAATAATAATAACATCATAAATTTTTATAATATGTTATAAATACTAACAAACATGAATAATAATAATAATAAAATTAATAATCTGCAACTAAAAATAAAAGAACAATAATAATAATAATCATATTTAATATTAATAAAGATTCACTAATAATGATAATAAGTAAATTTAATAATACTGCGCAATAAATTGAATAATATTATTTAACAGTAATGATAATAATCGAAAATTACCATTTGCCGAACAATGAACTCATAGTAATTCCAATAATCATATAATTAATAAGTTAACTAACAATTATAGAAATAATCTTAATATTTATTGTTGTTACTTATGTGCAAGCAATGTTAGCAGATTTCCCATGGCGTAGATGTTTGACTGTCTAAATGTGTTTATGTTTAATGCCAAGCGCCAAGGTGCTGTTACAATAAATCACAGATCACTACCATCAATTCCCAACATCAGGTATCTTCAACGCAAAATCAAATGGTAACGGTTATAATATGGTGTTGTAGTTGAGAAGACATTTCAAACACTGCATGAACAGTATGAAGGAAATTGATTAAAGTTCAACCTTAAATATCAAAACTCAATTTTTGAAAGAGCTAATTTGACTAGAATAACGTACCACTACGGACCTCCTCCACTAAATTGAAGCTATGTGCCTCACCAAATACCATGTCACCAAAACCATGTCACACGAACTTGCTTTTCAAGTTGACAAGTTTATGAATTATTTGGCCTCTAAACTTGTTCTTTTGTCTCGACTAAAAGAACAAAGCATAATGTAACGATTATTAAAAACCCCGGTACTTGAGCTCAAATAGAAACCCAAACGCAGATCATCCTTCATAGGACTTAAATCGCTCAAAGGGTTTAATGCATGAATCCACACCCAATTGTTCAAAGTAATATTTGCAAGCCCGCATGATAGCAAGATGTTATTAGCATTCTAAATGACCATTCTGGAATTCCTGACTACTACTACCAGTCATTCGTTACCTCCACAATTATCTGCCGATTGCCCCTCCAATTAACAAGTAGCAGATCCTTCATAGATTCTACATCCCACAGACGGGAAAGGGTGCGGAAGAACGAAACAAGCACCTAAACACCAACAGGTCATGTAACTAAAATGAATAGAAGCATGCAGCTCATATATAAGCATTTAAATAGCAAACCTGAGGCTCCATAGAATGTGTATTCACAATAACACGTTTAATATCAAGCAACTCAGCATAGGGCTACAACTGGAAAAAACGAACGAAAGATATTACTGCAAGAAGACAGCAAAGCATGTGCAGAAATTTCAATGACAACATAACAATGAACAAATTGTCTGTCAATTAAATGTACAAGCCTCAACCTAGTTACCAAACGGCAGAACGCGAACCTTACAACAATCAACGGTTAGAAGATTAACAAATGTCATACCTCAACAATTCACGAACGGGACCCTGTGGCAGCGTCAGTGCAACAATTTGAAAATGTATTGCTGATGAATGGAACAAATTCATAGAAGGTGAAGAAGATAAAAAGGAACTAGTGAAAACATGTCTTCAACAAATTACAGTAGATCCTTTAAAACAACTCTTTAACATGTCACTCATAGCAGCTATTAGTGAAGATAAAAGGACACAAGCGTTCTAACTATGACAGCTAACACATATACAGCTGCAAACAGGGTGGAACAACACTGGGATCAGTATAACCTAAAATGGAAAAGGCAAGTATACAAGCAGAGAGTCTAAAGAATCCAACGTTAGAACATGAAAGAATGTCATACCTCAGCCATTCAAGAACAGGACCCTGCTGCAGCGTTTGTGTCATGCGTAGGTGGATTGTCTCCACTAGATGAGGGTGGAGATGGCACCTGCAGTCCTTGGAGCTCCCAAGCCTTTTCCCATTTGCTTACAATGTACTCCATCTCGCCATCGACATCCCGCACTACCGTCTTAATATCTACCAATTGCTGATTCATTCTATGCATTTGTTCCTTAATTCCATCCAATTGCTCCTGTGTTCGGCGCTGGTTATCTAGAAGCAGTTGGTGTATCGTGGCCAAATTAGGTTGCGACTGTTGTTCATGTGAATGTTGTTGTGCGACCTGATGTTGTGGTTGCGGTTGTCGCCCCTCAGCCTCCGAACCATATTCAACACCGTCACCCATATGACCATATAACACACGGTGACCTTGCGAACTTGACTCGCCCGCTACCAACCTACGCTTCAATGCTCTACGGGTTGCTGGATCTCGTAGCTGCCTGGTGCTCCCGTGTATAATCTCGCACCGTGTCAGGTATGGTACATCGAAATAGTGATAATTCAGGATGTCCACACGGTCACTGAGATCAAGCCTAAACGACCGAGCTATTGCAGTTGCTAGATATCCCATTCCCAGGCTGTTCCCCCGTCTCCCCACCATTTCCATCAAAGTTCTAGATATATAAGTGAACATGTTTGGCTTATGTCCACGCTCGATGCACCATAATAGGAACAGCTCCTTCGTCGAGCATTTAATACTTTGTTGTTTGCCAAATACAGTACCACAGATGAATTTATGCAGCAGCTTAAATTCCGGTTGCACAATTTCAGCATTGGCTGCAAGGTGTGGATCATACGCATCCAAGTCTGTTAGATATTTCCAGTAGGAAGTTACATTAAAACCCTGCTGCGCATCTCCAATATCGTTCTCGGGAAACCCGCATACGTCTCGTAACACCCCCTCATCTAAATAACATGCCCGCCCTTGTAACCTACACCACAATATCTCCGGTCGCCGTGTGGCAAACCTCAAAGATGTTAACATCTCCAGTGTCAGGTCACGGTACACGGGGAAAGATTTTCGCACAAAATCTTGCCAACTACCTCTCTGACATAGATTCAAAAATCTGTCTTTCAACCCTATTTGATCAAGCAGGTCCAAATCAAAATCAGAGGAACTCGAATCCTCTTACTTTTGAGTTCCCTGTACCTCTCTCCTTCGGCCTCGGAATAAATGGGAAAAGGTGCATCGTACACACCTGCAATGTTTGCAGCATTGTCCCCTCTCACCTCAGCGTACATGTTTCCCTCTGCCTGTCTACCGCTTCGACGGGCCATTGTTTGATATTGGACAGGTGATTTAGCTACCATATTAAAAGAGCATATATAACAAGCTACACTCAATAACTCACATCAAGACTAATGGGACAATAATATGAATGGACCAAAAGAAGAGGACAAACAAATTTATTTCAGGTTACATAATTGGTAGAAATCTCTACATGCAGTCATATAATTACCAAATTCAACCATCCCAAAGAGTCACAATTTGAAATGATGCAATTGTAATAGCAATCCATACCTAAACAACGTAAAGAAGAAACACCTAGTACGCTTCCACTGAAGTTACTCACCGAATTAAATAGTCCAACCTCCTGCAATCACAATCCTAAACATCAAAATACCATACACAGAAAACCTACATAATTACTTCTTATTTTATTGAATGCAAGTTTTGAAGTTACTGACATTCACTTCACAAAACAAGGAAACCAATGAGGATCCATATTGCAGTGACAAGAATAAGGAATTGTTCATCATTCTTCCTTAAATTATAATCTCAGTTTCTCACTTACAGACCTCAGTAAAATATTTTAAAAAAAAATTAGACACTGAAGTGAACATATAATACAACATATAAATTGAAATGATGCGTGAATGTTCAGCGTCAACAGGGACTGTTAAGCATGAATCACTTTTAACGCTGAACTGTGGACCGTCCACTGTTAACGTGAACAGTGAGCACTCTGGCATGGACTTTTACGGTGACGAAATAGGTAGAGAGTGAATCTGAGTGGGGCACAAAAATGGGTGAAGACGGATTCCCACGATGCATCAAATTCAAAGAAGGTGAAGAACACATGATGTAATTAATCGAAACCCATTGACATTATCCAGATGCAAAACCCATACGGAAAACAAAACCCAAACAAATTACCCAGATGCAATTCATCGAAAATACGTTCATAAAATAGCCAGTGGAACAACATATCCCTCACTCAATCGAAACCCATCACCCAATCAAAACAATACAAACAACTGACCTACAATCTGGTGGTAGAATGCTGGAACATCAAGAAGAGGAAGAACTTTTGTAGAGAAGAGGAAGAACTTTTGTAGAGAAGAGGAACAACTGTTGAAGAGAGAGTCCAAAATATTTCAGAAGTTGAAGAAGTCGGAAGGAGGCTTTTGTGTATGGATATGTTTGAAAAAAGGAAGAAGGTTAGAGGGAGAAGAAGATGACGTATTCGACGATTAAGTTAAAACAAGTTTCAGTATTCTTTAAAATCGAAGAATACGTGTTGCCGTAAAATGACTATTAGGTGTTCACTTTAAACCAAATTATTTATTAGTAATAATGAAGATAATAATAAATTTCAACAATACTCTGCAATAAATATAATAATAATATTTAACAGTAATTATAATAATTTTCAAAAGTTCATAGTTAGTAAATTTAAGAATAATAATAATAATAATAATAATAATAATAAGGAATTTTATACTAATAATCATGAACACAATAATAATAACATTTGTAATTCTTTTTATAATTACAATAAAATTTAATAATCATAAAGATAAAGATAATTATAATTATAATACTACTACTAATAATAATACATATAGCACAAAGATTTATTAAATTATTAACAACGAATTTAATAACAATTATAATTATTTTAATAATGACTCAGAATAAATTTAATAATAACAATAACTAATTTAAATCTTATTATAATAATGGCAATTAATTTATATAATAATAATAATAGTAACAATAAAATACAAACATTAATAATAATAATAATCATGAAAAATAATAAATTAATACTTAATAACTAAATAATTAAACATATACACCTAATAATAATATTTAATACTTCTCAAATCGAGGGAATACATTTAAAATAATAATCATACTATAATAATAAGATGGTACAACTATTAATAATAATATTAACATAATAAAATTTACATAACAAATATAATTAATAACAACAACAACAATAATAATATTGATAATAATAACCATAATAATAATAATAATAATAATGTTCTATGATTATAATGACATTTGTTATAATTCAAATGTTTTAAATTTTGTTCTTCTGAACTATTGGAAACTTATTAAAACTAACAAACCATTTATAAACATTATTAAATCTGATATTCTTATTAGGGTATATAAAATTTAATTAAGTTATTTAATTTTATTTTGTTATTACTTTCATTATTATTATTTTTATTACAATTATTATTATTATTATTTAAATTTGTTTCCACTATTATAATGACTATAAAATATTACTTATAAATTACTTATTGTTATTAGTAAATTTATTATAGAGTAATTATTAAATTAAATATAATTATTATTCAATTGGTTGTTAATAAAGTCATAAATGTTGTAGCTATATGTTTTATTATTATTATTGGTATTATAAATATAATTATCATTATGTTTATTTATTAGGTGTATATATTTACTTATTGAGTTATTTAAATTTAATTTATTATTGTAATCAAAATAAAATAATAATAATAATTATTATTATTATCTTTATTTTCATTATTTAAATTTATTTCCATTATTATAATGACTATTTCATTTTCAATTAAAATAACTTATTGTTATTATTATTAATAATGTTATGATTAAAAATAAAACAAATAATAATAATAATAGTAGTAATACTAATCATAATAACATAATAATAATATTTATGATGATGAAAAGATTTCGATAATAATAGATTTTAATATAATGATTTTCTTTAATTATCAGATGGACACATAATAATAATAATTCTTATAATTATTATAATACTAATAAACATAAAAATAAAAATTAGAACAAAAATAATTTGAATGAGCTGCCGTCGCTAGGGCGACGTCGCGTTGCCCTAGCGATGCTGTCTTAACGTTCCTTGTAGCTAGGGCGACAAGGAGGCGCCCTAGCGACCAAGCGTAAAGGCCAGGAACGCTAGGGCGACGAGGAGTTGCCGTAGCGATCGCGTAAAAGACTGTGGTAGCTAGGGCGACGCGACGTTGCCCTAGCGATTCTCCCGGAAAGGCTTTTGTCGCTAGGGCTACGAATCGTCGCCCTAGCGATCCACCTTAAAGGCTCCTGTAGCTAGGGCGACGAGTCATCGCCCTAGCGATCCAGCCTAAAAGGCTGAACACGCGAGGCGACTTATAATACTAATACTATTGAAAAAAATTCATATAATAATTTACATCATTTTTAATAATAAGTACACAAACTAAAGTCGGAAAATAATTATTAGGATTGTCGATTATTGTTATTATGATTACTATTAGAATATTCATTATGATGATAAAATTTGGTCATTAATTTAATTTCTATTATTATAATGATATCGTAATAGTTCATATTTTCATTATTATTATTATCATTTTATGATCTGATTATTATTATTATCATTTTATCTTATTATTAGTATGAACATATTATTAATAATAATATTATATATTATTATTATTATTAATTTCTTTATGATTTTTAATTTTATTAATTAAAATAAAGTTCTATGATTATAATGACATTTGTTATAATTCATATTTTCTTGTTATTATGATTGATAAAATTTATGGTTATTATTACTATTAGAATATTCATTATGAATATAAAATTTGGTATTTCATTTAATTTAATATAACTTATTTTAATTGGTATATTTATTTTTGATGATAATAATAATAGTAATAATAATATTAATAATAATCAGACGAACAAATATAGTAATAATAATAATAATAATAAATTTCATAAATACTCGCAATAAATTTAATAATAATAATACACGGTAGTTATAATAATAGAAATACATTTAATTAGTAAAATTAGGAATAATTATAACAATAAATTAAAAAATTTAACATTATTATTAATAAGACATTTAATAATTATATAAATAATTAGTTCACCGTTGATATAATATTTATCCTTATTATTTTTAGAACAAGCAAAAAATCAGATTTAAGAATAAGAATAAGAAATCAGATTTAATAGCAAAAAATCAGCAATAAAAGAGCCGTTATTAAAAATCAGATTTAATAACAATCCAATTATGGAGAAGTTACAAAAAGGTTAAAAAGCTTTTGCTTGATCAACCCGTAAAAAGCTTTAAATAAAGCCTTTAAAACATGGCTTGCAAACGGCTGGCGCTGGAAAACGGCGCCTGTGGGTAGGACCCACACCTTGCTACGAAATTGCGTGCGCCTCTCCAAATTTCATAGCAAACCGACGCCGTTTGGTAACTTAGACAGGGTTAGACAGGAAACCTTGGACAGGTGATCTGACTCCGACGAATATGTATGGTACTTCTCGACTTGTTCCATGGAAACTTGATCTATTTCCATCAGTAACGAACCAGCTCCAAATCGAAGCAAGTGATTTCTTTTGGTTTGACCAGCTTATACTAGAAGTACCCGTTTGATCTTTTTTCACGAATTGGATTTGGCGTACGGTAGGTCCTTCTCTTAATGCAAACTTATCTTGAATCTACGTAAAATTAGGAGATTTCTATAGCTGCACGCGTTTCTAACATCAGGATGGTTGTTACGTTCAGTGTAACACGCATAAATATAAACAAAACCAAGCGTACGCCACGGTAAACCAGAAGTTTCTTTCCCTCTCTCGTCATCTTCTCTACTTAACTGTTTTCTCTTCTTGGCTGTTTTTTCTTTTGACTTTTTCTTTTTTGCATATAATGAATCTAATGAACGGAAAGGAAAACATCACTTTTAAGTTTTACGATAGATTTGAGGAGTAGTGGAAGACCTGTTTACAGGACGCAACATTGATTCCTTCTCTTACGAGCTTGTGTTCTATGTCGCGGTAACAAAAGGAGAAAAGACACGCATGTGGTTTGAGAGGACAAAGGTGCGAGCATTGGTTCATTAAGACCAACTTTAAAGTGTGGTTTAAGGTGTCAGATTACAAAAATAGACTCGTTATCAACTCCAAAGCATTTATGCGGTGGCCAAGAGTGTTATAGACTACAAATGAATACCCATTTTGGCTCCTCCTAACATGGGTGTGCTTGTTGCCTTCTTGTCGGTTGTGGGTAGTGACAAAAATGCGACGGTCAAAGACGCTCTACTACAGCTCGTCCCAAGTGATCAAGTTTTAGTTTTATCATCTGAGCTTGTCTTTGTGGGGTAAGAAGCATTCAAAGTTATACCACAAAGTCCCTCTTTTGCCCCAATTTCACGTTTCATTCTTATATAGCCCTTCTCCCCCCAGTGATCTCCCCATGAATTCCTCACAATCCAATATTTGGTCCCATCCCAATCAGTTCCATAGCCTACAAGTGTCATCGCATGGTCCGGTTTTGTGCCACAGTCTCCCACAAACACTCCCTGCAATTATAGTCATTTTCAAAACATTGACTAAACTACATTTCAGTTCTTATTTTGACCATTTATTTTTATTCAACTTGATTTCACTTACCTTTTTATATGATTTAAAGTCGTCGCTGGCATGTACTGCAACTGATATGGGTTGGTTTGCAACAGCTTTCATGAGTGCATTTTCATCATTCGGGGGAACCTTTTCATATCCATTGATGGTCACGGTGGGAGCGTTGATCTACAGCAGAAATAGAAATATAAATTTCACAAATACCTAATATGAAATCTCCTGGTGACTAATTAAATTACCTTGGCAGAGTCGCAGAAACTATCTTTGTCTAAGTAAGGATAGTTACTCTCTGTTGTTAATCCACCGGTTTGTTGAATGTATTTAAATGCTTCTTCCATCAATCCTCCCTTACAGCCACGATTGACAGTGTTGCAGTCCACCAACTGTTGCTCAGATAAGGAAACCAGCTGGCCTGTTTTAATTTTGTTGATACCTTCTACTACAGCAACAACTGAAAATGCCCAGCAACTACCTGCAACAATATTAATATTAATAATTAGAATGGTTATGACTACATGTAAGTGAAGCAAATAGTTACATATATGTATGATTTCAAAAACTATATTCTTCTTAGACGAAGGAATATGGAAATAGCAACAGAGACATTCATCATACTTACCACAATTTCCTTGCTCCTTAATAGGATTGACGGCTCCCTTCTTCCTCCAATCAACTGAATCAGGAAGATTTTGTGTACTCCCATACATGAAAGGGGTCTCTTGGCGAGACTCATGGAGCATCATGTTGCTTGCATAACATTGCTTGAACTCATGGTTGGTCATATCAGTAAACGCGTTTAATCCCAACTTATAAGGCTTGTCCATCTTGTTAACCTTATCGATATACTCTACGTTCGCTTTAAACACAGCAAAACGTTGTTGTTTCTCTGTCAGGCTCCTAGAAATCTTGTAATGACTTCTCCATTTTTCGTACAAATTCCAGAGTCTCTCCTCTGAAGTCAAATCCTCATCTTTATAATCAAAGTCTCCGTCCTCTGAAGCGAAGTCCTCTTTGTAATCCAATCGCTGTGCCAGCCTGAAAACAAGAACCAACCAAAAAGAAAGCAAGAAAATCCTTCTGGTATCTATAAGAGCACAATTTAGATTATACAAAGTAAAGAGTGTTATGAAACTAAGCTTTTAGGCATTAATGATTGTAAATATTCAGTCGAATACCTGAAGGAATTCCGAATTTTAGTGCAGCAAGAATGTCCATGTATGTAGCGTCTTGCTTGTCCGATAAGCTTTTCTCCAGCTCTCCTAACCTCAGCTTCTGTCTCCAACCTCTCTTGCTAATCGATAAATTGAAACCGATATAATGTTGGGCAGAAACAGAAAACTACGTGATATATATCAAGCTAAAATACAAACTGAAAATATCAAAAGATTGAATGAAGAAGAAAAACACTCTTATTTGGCATTAAAGAAAACTGATGGCTTATTTATAGCCATACAGTAACAGTAACAAATACTGCACTAGCACTATTGGAAGCATCAACACAAGCATACAAAATTTCACGCCCTATTAGTTTTTGTCTCAACATGCCAATGGTTAGTTCCTTGTTTCTCGCACTTTATGTTTGATTGTCCTTGAATTCCTTATCGTGGATGTTTTGATTGCCTACCATCAAGTGTTGGTCGCTGGAGTATTGGGAAAATAGCCGAAAGGAAAGAGGGAAAGGAAGGAACCTTAAATGGATTTTCATCTTCGTGCATCCAAACAAAAGGTTTATTTTTTTTTTCTTAGTTTATTCTGTGTCTAAGCATGCTTTTGCCAATGGTGGTTGGCGAGGTACTTGATTCATTATGCCAAAAAGACCTTTACTATAACGAGCCTGAATTCAGATGATTAATAACTACATCAAGCTTTCTAGGTCTAATTTGCCTTCATAATGTATGTTATAAAAGGATGGTCTTTTGTACCAATAGACAATGGATGAAACAGTGACACCACGTGATTCTCAAGCACCTCTTGCAAGTTTTTACTAGATAACTCTCTTTGTTCTATCAGATAAAAAACAGAATTTGGAGAGAAAATATGAATGAAAAAAACGTTGTTGATCTTATTATATTAACAAAGTACAGAAGCAATTGTCTATTTAAACTAATATTCTGTTGGGAATTAAGCTATTCTCAGACTCCTATTACAACACATATTCCTTAATTATTCAACCTTATCACTCCTATAGATCAGCCTTATCTCTCCATTATTTACTCAAATCAGTTGCCTTGAGGATTTCTAGAGCAATCTACCTTATCACTCCTACAAATCAGCCTTATCTCTCCATTATTTATTCAAATCGGCTGCCTTGGGGATTTCTAGAATAATCTCTAGAATAATCTACCTTATCGCTCCTTAATATTCTATTATCCCCCCTCAAACTATGGCGAGGGCTGAGACATAGTTTGGTGATGACAGATCGAATGGCAGACTTGGAGACAGATTTGGTAAATATGTCCGCGAGTTGTTGTGCGGATGGAACATATTTTGTAATGAGGAGTCCTTGAGCAACTCTTTCCCGAACAAAATGATAGTCTAACTCGATGTGCTTGCTTCGAGCATGCAGAACTGGATTTACAGAAAGATACAATGAACTCAAGTTATCACAATATAAAACTGGAACCGAACTAGGAACCCGAAGTTCTTGAAGTAAAAACGTGAGCCAGGTGAGTTCAGCTGCTGTATGTGCCATAGCTCTATACTCAGCCTCCGTACTTGAACGAGATACGGTACTTTGTTTTTTGGCACACCAAGAAATGATATTCTTGCCGAGGAAGGTACAATACCCAGTTGTTGAACGGCGTGTTGTGGGACAACCTGCCCAATCAGCGTCGGAATAAGCCTTAAGCCCAAGCGTCGAATCCTTTGTTATTTTGATTCCAAGCTCAAGCGACCCTTTGATGTAGCGTAGGATTCTATGAATGAGTTTCATGTGTGAGGTTGTAGGAGCTTGCATAAATTGTGACGCATAGTTGACACTAAAGGCAATATCTGGCCGCGTTAGAGTGAGATACTGCAGTGCTCCAATGGCACTTCTGTAGACAAAAGGATCGGCCAGTGGTTTGGCTTCGTTGAGATCATGCTTCGTGTATTGTGGGCTTGGCATTGACTTACAATCCTGCATTTGAAACTTCTTTAAAATAGAGAGAGCAAAGTGAGTTTGTGAAAGATGTAACCCATCTGCCGTTGTTATGACTTCCATTCCCAAAAAATGATGAACAGGACCAAGATCTTTCATGTTAAATTCACTGCATAAAAGCTCCAGAAAGGATTTGATTAATTGATCACTAGACCCAGTTAATAACATGTCATCCACATAAACCAATAAAGCTAATGTTTCTGAACCATAATGGCAAATGAAAAGTGATGGATCAGCTAAACTACAAATAAAACCATGAGAAAGTAAAAATTGACTCAAGCGATCAAACCAGGCTCGTGGCGCTTGCTTCAATCCGTACAACGCCTTTTTTAGTTTGCAGACATATGACGCCTTTGATGAAGCAACAAATCCAGGAGGCTGAGACATGTAAAGATCTTCGTTCACATAGCCATGAAGAAATGCATTCTTGACATCCAACTGTCGTACCTGCCAATGTTTAACAACAGCATGCAATAGAAAGTACAAGGCGAATTGTACCTGGTCGCACAACAGGAGAAAAAGTTTCAAGAAAATCAATGCCATCTACTTGATTGTATCCTTTTGCTACCAGGCGAGCTTTCAAGCGTTCCAGAGTACCATCAGGCATAAGCTTTGTTTTAAAAACCCATTTCGCTCCTATAACGTTCATATCTTTTGTTCTTGGCACAAGATCCCATGTACAATTTTTTTCCAAGGCTGAAATCTCTTCCTCCATTGCCTTCTTCCATCCTGGATGTGCAATTGCTTCTTTTATTGTTCTGGGTTCTGCTGGAATTGAATCTGTTGTTGTAACAAGCAAGGCATACTTTGGATTGGGTTTCACTATTCCACGCTGAGATCGAGTTACCATAGTATGCTGTCGAGGTGCCTGGGGAGCTGATGCATCCGATTCTGTTACACCAATATCTGTAGCAGCTGCTGAAATTTCAGTTCTCACATTAACACGACTTTCTTCAGTTGAAACAGCGACTGTGTTATTTTCTGAAGATTGCTGAGGTTGAGATTGTGCAGCCTCCTCATAGTTTTCTGTAGTCTCATCGGTGATTGACTGTCGCGATTCAATCGGAGATGTATTTCCGATGTTTTCTGCATCGTTATCAGTACTGGACTCAGAATTCAACTCATCCTCAGTATTCGACTCACCTTGGACATCTGTATTGTTCCCATCAGACTGATTTTCCGTCGGTGGTTGTGCGATATATTAAATCGGAAGAGGTTTGCCGCTCTGTTCAACTCGAGTTTCGCATGATTTTGTAAAGCCCTCGTTCCGCGACGCATCAACCGAGTGAGTTTGCATGATGATTAAATCACCGCGACGTGAGAATTTTGAGCGATCTCTCCGAAATCATTGGAAGAAAATTGCAAGCGTAATTAGTGCGATTTTCGACAACATAATCCATGAATCAATTAGATTAAGAACAAGTGAGAATCTGGAGTTTCTTTTGATTTATATGGAAAGTCGGTTTCATCAAATGTGACATGTCGAGAAATTATGAACTTCCGTTGTTTTGGGTCATAGCATTTATAACCCTTGTCTCGCTCAGTATATCCTGCAAACACACAAAGAGAAGATTTAGGATCAAATTTGTTTGTTTTGTTGTCCCAAGTGTATGGAAAGCATTTGCAACCAAACACCCGCAACATTGAATAGTCGGGATGTTTTTGAATAATCGGAAAATGGAGATTCAAAATTTAAAGCGAGATGATGGTAGCGATTAATCAAATAAAACAGAGATGTGAAAGCCTCAACCCAAAGAAATAAGGGTACTCGACTTTGAAACATCATTGACATTCCGAGTTCCCGAATCATGCGATGTCGTCTTTCCACAACTCCCGATTGTTCGGTGTATGTGGACAAGAAAGTCGATGAACAAGACTGTTTTAAACAATGTTCACCATTTGTTTATTAACAAATTCACCTCCACCATCGGTTTGGAGAATTTTATTTCAGCGCCAAATTGACGCTTAATATAATTCTCAAATGCAACAAAAGCGATAAAGAAATCAGATTTTGCGTAAAGGTAACAACCACATGAATCTCGTATAATCATCCACAAGACAAGCATAATACCGATATCGAGCAATAGACAAAAGTAGTGTGCAGACCCCATAAATCACAATGAACCCGTTCAAACATGAAGTAGTAGAAATTGTACTTGTAGTAAAAGGGAACTTGCTAAATTTGCCTAATTGGCAACTATCACAAATCTTATTAATTTTAAGTGGACCATCAACACTAATAAGGCCTTTATTTGATAACCTAACAATAGACGAAGCTTGAGAGTGTCCAAGCCTTTGATGCCATATATCAGCACTGCACGATCGAAATCGTTGAGAGAAATTCGTCGTTGCACGCCGATTAGGAAGTATATATAGATCATCCTTCTTTGGGCCTTCCAAAATTACCTTCCCTGTCTTTCGATCCTTTAAGAAAACATTACTATTAGTAAACTCACGATTCACAGGATAATCACTTGTCAATTTCCCCACAGATAACAAATTCTTCTTCATTTGTGGAACAAACAGAACATCATTTAACTTTATATTATTCCTATTGTTTTCCACACATGAATCACCAATTCCAGTGATAGGGATCATGGTACCATTACCAATTATTACTGAATCATTATATTGATTTAAGGTAGAGAGCATACCTTGATTTGCGACCATATGGTCGAGAGTCACGAGTCAACAAATTCAATCGGTGTATGCGTAATTGTGTTATCTAAGGTCGAGTACGCCAAGGCTTGTGGAAGCTTTGCCGACTGATCAGCAGCACTAATTACCCACCAACAGATCTTTGCAATGTGTCCCTGTTTATTACATACCTGACAGATTTCATTGCGGTACAGTTCCCTTTCTTCGGGTGTCATACGACGAAGACCAGGTGGTAACGTCCTCCGCTGTGTTTGCTGCGACTCAGGCGCACCTCCATCAACCTTGCTCCCACGTTGCTGTGCCTGAAAACCTCTACCGGCTGAAGAGAAAGTCATGTTGCTTCGACTCACGCCCTTGATTATTGTTGCGAGAAGAAGTACTATAAAATGCCAAAGTGCGTTATCGAGAAGAATCGAACCACGTTCGCGTTGATCAAGATTCTGAGTTGTGAGATCACCTCCGTATACGATGGTCCGGGCGGTTTTAACATAGTTGTGGTGAAAGTTTCATAATCCGCCCAAGACTAGTTAGAAGACAGAGACCTTCTCTGATCGACCATTGGCTTACCGATTCAGATCAAATTATCACATAATGACTTGAATTTCCGAATATGATCGCCAATTGAGACGTTGTCATCCTTACGCAGATACGTAAGTTGCTGCCTCAAAGTAAATTCACGTTCTTGTGAATCTTTGGCATAGGCTTCCTTGAGTGCCTCCCAAACTGCATAAGCAGTATCGAGACCTATGACTAACCCCAAGGACTCTTCAGAGAGTGTTCCAACAATCCACCCTCGAAGTAACCTGTCAGATTTTTGCCAAGCTTGGTATTGTTTTGTTTCCTCAGAATTGGCTGTTCCAACGACAGCAGTTGGGGGTTTGGTGGTTAAATGATCATAAATTTCTTGACTTTCAGCTAAACCAATGACCTGCTCCCTCCATAGCAGGTAATTCGTTTGCGAAAGCTTCAAGGTAACAAAGTTGCTTACGTTTAGGGAAGAGATAGTCATGATGAGGGTGCGAAGAACAGAAGCACAAAGGCTTTGATACCAAGATAAAAAACAGAATTTGGAGAGAAAATATGAATGAAAAAAACGTTGTTGATCTTATTATATTAACAAAGTACAGAAGCAATTGTCTATTTAAACTAATATTCTGTTGGGAATTAAGCTATTCTCAGACTCCTATTACAACACATATTCCTTAATTATTCAACCTTATCACTCCTATAGATCAGCCTTATCTCTCCATTATTTACTCAAATCAGTTGCCTTGAGGATTTCTAGAGCAATCTACCTTATCACTCCTACAAATCAGCCTTATCTCTCCATTATTTATTCAAATCGGCTGCCTTGGGGATTTCTAGAATAATCTCTAGAATAATCTACCTTATCGCTCCTTAATATTCTATTACTATCCACTATTATCTGAGAGTAGACTTGTCTATATTCATGTGTTTATATGATATTCACTACTTGGATTTGCCAATACTTTTTTCTATAACCTTAAAAATCGATCCATCCCGGTCCACAAGCAATGATTCATTTCCCATATTAGAAATAATCTCAATTTGTGTCAATTTTCATTATCGTTACGACAAATATGATATGTGGAGAGGCATCCATATTTATCTAGAGTGCCTTCTATAATCCAAAACTTTGATTCCCGTATGAAACTACTAGCCAAAAGAGAGGACAATATGTGTGTAGAAAGATTCAGGAAGCGGTCAAAGATTGTACTGAGCCCTTCTCATTTGTTTTTCCTGAAGAGACTATACTAGAGAGGCCAAAGCAATCACTGTTGTCCTCTCTTTTGGCTAGTAGTTTCATATGGGAATCAAAGTTTGGGATTATAGAAGGCAAGTAGCTGGTTGAACTAGGGTAGCAAATAAGCAACGTAAACAGTAGCTGACATCGATCATTATCTAGGATTCCCGTAAAATTTCGACAAACCTTCTCGTCTTGATGGAGGGCTATCCAAACATGAGCCTTGTCCAGGGTTTTCCAGAGCATGAAGGCTCCCAAAATCACCCCGAAGTAAGTCGCAACGTTAGCCATTTTCTTCTTTCACCTTCTGATAGTTGTGACCGAGCGGGAGAGAGGGATATTAGAAATGGGAGAATATCGGTAAGTCAGAAAGAATAGAAAGAATTGAGAAAGAGAAGCATGGATTCGGAGAAAGAAAAATAAATCACATGTAGTAACCGTCGTTCTAACTTTTTTTTTTTTTTTTTTGATACAAGGGAAAAAAAAAACTAAGAAAACTAGAAAAAAAAATCGACCCCGGTGCTCCTTAACGCAGAGCGCGAGGATAAAGCATAATGTGGTATAATAGTAGTTAACACCTACTGTGGTGAAAGAGGAGCGCAGTTAACTTATACTTGATTCTGTGCGGCTGCTCCCTTTGTGCTTTCTCTCCGTCTCTTCTTCGCTCAGGATGGATTCCCAGATTAACCATGCTTTGGTTGTGAAGATCATGGGTCGAACTGGATATAGGGGGCAAGTGACACAGGTTAGAGTTGAGTTTCCTGATGACCAGAATCGGTTCATCATGAGGAACGTGCATGGGAGTTACGTTACTGTTCACGTGATTGGGTGTAGTAAAGATCCTCCTGGATCACTGGGTGAAATTTCGAATCCATTCCATGTCCTCTCCACCGTACAGGCATATGAATTTCCCTTCCATTGCCTGTAATATCAATCAGGAAACATGATTGTTGAGCTATACGACAATGTAAAACTGGAAGAAATGAAAGGTGGTAAAATCATATCGAATTTAACTCTTGTGCATGGATGCCATCTAGTGAAGATTCAGTTCTCCATGTTCCGCTCACCAAGACTGTAAAATCCGCGTCTGGAAGATGACGGAAGCGAAGCGGCACAAGCTCTCTACTGTTCTCCCCACAGTCGAAGACCGTCTACGTCGGTTCTTGCTCCCGAAGAACTACGTTGCCATCCGAAATCACCAGAAGCTTCTCTGGATTGAGCACGCCGACGCCATAACTGGACTTGCCGTTAGTAAAGGTTTCATTTACTCGGTCTCGTGGGATAAGTACTTTAAGATGTGGAGTGCAGAGGATCTTCGGTGTTTGGAGTCAGTCAAAGCGCACGACGACGCGATCAACGCCATGGTTGTGTCCGCCGACGGTACGGTTTACACCGGGTCAGCGGACTGTAGGATTCGGGTTTGGACCAAGCCGGTGAGGGGCAAGAGACATATATTGTGTTACGATATTCGAAGCCGCATGAACCCGCGAGGAAGATGAAGGAGACGACGTCGCAAGATAAGCTTTGAATAAATGAAACGCAGCGTTGGAGGTTCAGTCACGGACGAGCTCACGTGAGCTTTCTAGCAGATTCCGGTAGCAATGAAAAGGACAGGCAAAAATTTGAATGAATGTTTTGATTCCTTTCTCTCTCTCTGTCTGCGCTCTTTCTTGTGTTGTTGTGACTAAGGGAATAGGAGTGTGCGGCTAGCGTCATTTAGAATCAGAATAACGTAACATATTGATTGCCACGTTGGAGAAGCATAAATCGGCGGTTAACGCTTTGGCGCTAAACGATGACGGATCGGTGTTGTTCTCTGGGGCTTGTGACCGTTCGTTTTCGGCTTGGGAGAGGGAAGAAAGTGCGAATCGAGAGGGCATGAGAAGGCGATCTTGAGTTTGATCGATGTCTCTGATTTGTTGTTTAGCGGGTCCTCTGATCGGACGGTGAGGATTTGGCAGAGAGGGCATGATGGTAATTATTGTTGTTTGGCAGTTTTGGAGGGACACCATGAGCCTGTGAAATCGTTGGCTGCAGTCAGGGAGGACGGAGACAGACGGTGAAGTGGCGGGTTACAATGTCCAGACTACAAGCCTTTCTATGAGCTAATTAGAACCTGACAGTCACATCGAGTCTCGATCTAATCGCTTGCCACTTGGTGTGGCTCTGTCTGAAACGATGAGCTTGAGTTAAAGCTTGGAACTTCTTCACGTTAATTTTTTTCGGGTTTCGTTGGTCAGATCAAGAGACGGAGATATGTGGAAGAAAAGTGGTTACTTGGAGATGAGGAGAGATCAGGAAGCTATGGACTTGGTTTCTTTGATTTGAAAGACTTGATCTTTGCCGCTAAGAAACTGGGTAATCATGCCATCAAGCTTGGTGGGTTGGGATTTGGGACAGCTTTTCTTGAATGGGTCGAGTTCGGATCGTCTGTCCATCTTTATCCTGTCTAACTCTGTCGAATATTAAAACGGTGGCGTTTCCTTTAAAAAATTTACAGACGTTCCCTAAAAGCCAGAGCTGCCTGTGGGACCCACCCCAGGCGCCGTTTGTGAAGCCATATGAAAATAGCCAGCCATTCACGGAGATTTAACATGTGTTTTGCAGAAATCTTTTTTTTACTTCTAGACTTTTTTTAAATGAAATTTTAAACATAACATGTTTAAAATCGTTTACAAACATTATTAATATTGTAATTATTATTAAGTGTATAAATTTATTTATATACTTATTAAAACAATTATAATTTTCTTATCATTATTATTATTATTATGTTATTATTATTATTATTATTTAAATTTATTTCCATTATAATAATAACTAATAAATTATAATCTGAAATATACTTATAATAATTATTATTATTATTATTATTATTATGATTATTAAAATTTAGTGTCATTGTCAAAAAAGATTTACATTAAATATTTCATTTGCAATGGCCATTTACAATTGTTTAATTAATTTTATAAAATGAACTTTAATTATTTATTATTATTCTATTTACTATTATGCTTATTATTAATAAGCATTTTATTAATTAATAATATAATTATTAATTTATAAATATTTATTTATTAATAATATCAGTTTAATTTATAAATATTTATTTATAGATTTATAATAATAATAATAATAGTTATTTAATAATGTTATTTAATAATTTATATTATTATAAAATATTATTTATTATTTAAATAAATTATATAATTATAATAAATTATTATAATAATATATTTTTTAAGTTTGGTGGCTCGCGAGGCGAGACAGACTGCCTCGCGAGACAGCATGTTTGCTGTCTCTCGAGAGGAGTAGTCTGTGGCTTATTATTATAATGAGCCACCAAACTTAAAAATATATTAATTAAAATTAAATTTAAAATAATTAAATAATTAAATTAAATAATTAAATAATAATAATTAAAATATTAAATTGTTATTATTATTATATTTATTATTATTCTTCTTATTATAAATAAATTTGTTAACTAATTTTATTTATATTATTATAATTAATAAAATATTATTATTAAATAATAATAATAATAAACATTAATAATTATAATAATAATAATAATAATGTTCAATAATCATAACGTATATTGTAATTATAATAATAATAAATTAATTAATTATTAATAATAATAATATTAAATATAATTATATTATATTTATTAAATTTAATAAGTTATGATAATTATAATTTCCTTAAAATTTCATAAATAAAATTAATTAGAAGAATAAGAATTGCACAAAGAAATTATTAATGTAAATCTTTTTTGACAATGGCACTAAATTTTAATAATCATAATAATAATAATAATAATAATAATAATAATAATAATAATAATAATAATAACAATAAGTATATGTTCAGATTAGAATTTATTAGTTATTATAATAATGGAAATAAATTTAAATAATAATAATAATAATAACATAATAATAATAGTAATGATAAGAAAATTATAATTGGGTTTTAATAAGTATATAAATAAATTTATACACTTAATAATAATTACAATATTAATAATGTTTGTAAACGATTTTAAACATGTTATGTTTAAAATTTCATTTAAAAAAAGTCTAGAAGTAAAAAAAAGATTTCTGCAAAACACTTGTTAAATCTCCGTGAATGGCTGGCTATTTTCATATGGCTTCACAAACGGCGCCTGGGGTGGGTCCCACAGGCAGCTCTGGCTTTTAGGGAACGTCTGTAAATTTTTTAAAGGAAACGCCACCGTTTTAATATTCGACAGAGTTAGACAGGATAAAGATGGACAGACGATCCGAACTCGAATGGGTCGCTTCTTTTGCTGCAATGTATGCATCCCTCTGAACGCTGAATCTTGTGTGCTTGTGTGGGTCAGGGTAATTTTGCTGCAATGTATGCATCCCTCTGAACGCTGAATCTTGTGTGCTTGTGTGGGTCAGGGTAATTTTGCTGCTATGTTCACGTGTTTGACCTGTGACCAAACGTTTTCATTATGTTTTCTTCTCCCATTTTGTGTCAGGGTAATTTTGCTGCTAAGTTGGGGAAAGGCAGCAAAAAAACTATTCAGTGTTTGGTTGCTGCTTGAGACATCTTATTGTCACCGGCAAAAAACTATTCAGTTTCCACTTGTCCTACTGGAGTGGCAAAAGAAATTTCCAACTAGGGTGTCTAGGTGATTTGATCTGAGATCTAAGCAGTAAATGTACAGGAGAACTAAAATGCAGAGACAGGACCTCTTGGATGGTTTTAACTCTTCTTAAAGGATCTAATGCAATGCAGATGCAACAGCTTCAGCACAATTATGCTCAATTTGCAGGTTGCTTAATACAACTTCCATTAGTTTATGAAAACATATGAATTTATCTAAAGCCTGGTTTTATGTTTCACACTTTATATATAAAGTCCAAATAGGCCGGAGGAATCACAGAAGGCAACATATAAGCTGGCAAGTACTTCTGAATGCAAGCAAAAGAATGATTTTCCTATTACAAGAAGTTGCATAATCAGAGTTCTTGTCAACGATCTTTCAGCTTCTCGAAAGACATGAACTCCAGTTGAAATTGCTGGCAAGACAATTAGGAATGACAGCTGAATCACAATGTATGCGGGATCTGAGAAGATTGGAGATCGTGCGGGATTAAGCTTCATAGGAACTGGAGTTTTCTGTATTTGGTTAAGTAGGCCAAGTTATGAATTCCACATTTAGCCAATCTGATCTTCATTCTTCTGAGATATTTCGAATTTCCAAATAGTGTTGAAATCAACAAGGATCTACCCGATTGACCTTGGAAACATTTTTGTGATTCATCAGTCATTCCACATTTTGACGCTAAAAGCACTGAAAAACAAGATGGCAAACAGAACTGCACTGTAGCTTCACTGGATGATCTCCCACTTGGAACTAGTGTGATCAAGAGACTAATTCTCTGGAAAGCAAGTAACGGAATGTGAAATTGTGTTGGATCCAGTCAATGGTCTTCCCAAATTTCCTGTCTTTACTCTGTTGAATGGTCTTCCTCAAAGAAGCAGGTAGTAAATGCTCTATCATTTCCAACAAGCCAGAAGGGCAAAGATCTAAATCCTTGGCAAAAGTGTCAACAATCTTAGGTAGAAGGAGTTTCTTATCTTTGTGTACAGCAAAAGTTGATTGAATGTATTCTTCTTTTGCGGCTTCCAGATCATCAAACACTCTCTTGGGAGTGTATACTCGGACCTAATTAATTGAACCACATTAGCTGCAAATGACAAGAACTGATGAACAAATGAAATGGAGTGTACGAAGATTTTTCTTCTAAGCATTCTCGTCATGCTTATATTTTTCTGAAATGAAATATATCTTGAGATCAATCATTTAATCTGCACGTTACTAACTGGTTTACTTGGAAGATTTATTTAGCATTTTAAGAAGTTCAAAATCATGTGCACTGTAACATACTGCAGGATCTGAATGGCTTCCTGAACAAAGTGCAAAATGCAAGCGAGGTTCAGGGTGATCGATCGAATAGCCCGCTCTTGCATCTCCAACCTTGAATTTTGATCTCGAAGAGAGCAGCTGTCGCAGCCACTAAAAGCAAATATATGGAAAATTAGATGTTTAAAGGGATACTTTATTCCTCATTATAATATAGTTATAATATCTAAGAGGAGGCTGCAAAGATAACTGAAGAAAGGGTTTTTCATTTTCGAACTCAAGTCGCACAAAGAGATGACAATCAAGTTTCAGAAAATAAGATTACTTGTCCTGGACGAGGCAGTCGACATCTCAGTATCTGACTTTGTATCATGTCCACATCAACCGAGTAACCCCCTATGTTGTACGCAGCCTGAAACATAATAAATTTACTTAATATGGTGCTTATTTTTCTCTCTGAAAACAGCTGAGTTTTGTATCACCTTAAGCACTAAGGATACTCTTTTTGTATTATTTTGTGGAATCCCATAAACAAAACATGCCTGCAGGAAAACACATTCAGATTTAGGTCCATTAGCAGCAAACGACAGAATGCATTAGAAAACGAATGGCTTGATTGACAATGCTTGGTATAGAAATGTTACATGCATCACCAGTGCATTGTGCACATTGATCCAGAAAGCTAGCTTTCCTTCATGTTTCATCTTTCTGGGATCAACTTCTTCCAACCGAGATACAAGTGACCTGAACCAAACTTAAGCAATTATGATAAAGAAATGTAGAGAATTCTTCTTTTATGAGAAATAGCCTGCGATCCTCCGCAGGTCTATATAGCACTCGCCATCACAAAGTTTAATTATGCTTTAGAGAGACGTTAACCTAGGCTGAAAATTTAAATTCGCTTTACAAAGATGTTAGCATAGGCTGAAAGATGGTGTGGATGAAATATATACTTCAATCGACATTCATGCGCCTTTGAATCATACAACCAAAACAGGAAAATGTTCTATTTTCAATTTACATCTACTTAATCAATATTGATGCTCGATAATAGCATAACTGCTAGATGTTTAAGAAAGTTATGTTGCTTTCCTTGTTGTTTCTGAGTTTGAGGGTGACTTAAGCAGCTTCAAAGTCAAAGCAAGTAAAATGTGGTGTAAAAGTTAAGTCTGTTCACACCTAAAGTAGTGGAGCTTGTTCTGTACTTCTCTTAGCTTCTGATCATCTCTGGAAATCCAATGTACCTCTACCATTGTGCAATATGGTCCGCTGAATTCTTTCGACTTCCCAATATGAAAAGCGTTGTCCAGAGAAGAATTAAAGGATGAAAATTTGCCATAGCTGGGGCTCCACATGCTACCCTGACCTTGAGTTGGGAACTCGCTTGGTGATGAAGAGAATGAAGTAGGTGAGGAAGGATAATCAGGAATGACCAAAGGTGGGTCTGAAAGTTCACAGTATATGGTTGAGATAGATTTTATCATCTCCTCAGAAAGCCAGTTTGGTGTCTCTGTGGCATCATCATTAGCACGAATTCCAAAATGATCTGCCAGACTGATTACATTAGAAGCGTCATTCTGAGCTTGCTGAAGAAAACACAAACGAGATTTGTTACTGAAGGGCCATTACAGGAACTATCAACAAGAAAATTCTCGTTCAAACAAGCTACCTCCAGCATGGACAATGGGAGAGAGTGGTATGAGTCTAGAGCTCTAGCTACAGATCTCATTGTTCGAGAACTTCCGGGCAAATGTTGAGACAATGAGGAGTGACATCGCTGAATACCAGAATCAGAAAGCTTTGCCAGTCCAAAGATGTCATTGCTTTCCTTCTGATCATTTTGAAGACTTGACTGATTAGCTGAATTATCTTCATGTTGCACAAGATCATGCTCGTGAATTACTGGAAACTTATCTTCATGAATGATCGAATTCATTTTAAGCCCCGCATCCGTGGATGATATCATTGATACTTGTTGATCAAACATCTTTCTATACACAGAAAGGAGATATTTTTCCAGATACACGACTTCCAACTCCAACACAGCAACTTCGTTAATCAGTTCCTTAGCAGGCTGCAAATCAAGTGGATAGTAAATAGAAGATAGAATGTCAATCAACTTCCCAAACTTTCTAAAACAGACAACAGTAGAACAAGGGAAAAACAGAGATGTCGAGAAGGGGAAGCATCTAAATCAACAATGTCAAAGTATAACTCAGTGTGGATCCATACATCAGTTCTTTCAATTTATGAACACTTACCTTAGGAATGGTTTTATCGTTCATAATATCATGGGAAACTGTCCTGTAACTTAATGCCTTCTCCAGTGCACTGCGTACCATAAACTGAGCCTGCAACTGGTTTTGAAGCTCTAGAATCTATATAAGACAACCAAGGATGGGTGAGATAAATTGAATTACATAGCCTCAGCATTTGAATTGACACATAAGACCTGTAAATACTCTGATTGCTTGGTTTACATGGGAAGTGTGAACAAGTTTAACTTCTTTCCATTACGAGACAGAAAGCTCCACAGACTTGGCTTAAAGAAGGGGATGTTAATTCTAAATTCTTTCGGGCTTCTTTGTTGGCTCAGAGGAATACTAATACCATCACTAAATTGAAGGATGAGGAGGGCAACCTGATATTGAGGAGCTCTCTGACCATATTCGTAGATACTTTGTCAACTTAATGCAGGGTACTGTAATCCTGCAAAGTCAGTTTGGGGTAGGAAATGTTCTAGAGTTTTATTTGGATCAGTCAATTCAGGAGATGCTTACTATACCATACACAACACTTCAGGTAAAAGAGGTGGTGTTTCGGTTACATCGTTAAAATTTGCCTGGTCCTGATGGGTTTCTAGCTGGCTTTTTCCAACAAACCTGGGACATCACAGGCCCTCTCTTAATTGATGTTGTATTGGAGTTCTTTTCTTATGGATCTTTGTTAAAGGAGATTAATCATACATTTATTTGTCTAGTTCCTAAGACGAAGAGGCCCTTGATGATATATAAAATTATCGTTACTTTACTGGCAGATAGATTGAAAGTGGTGTTGGCAGAGGTGGTCAATATGGCACAGGGTGCTTTTTTGCCATCGAGAAGCTTTGGTGACAACTGATTTTGCAAGAGTTGTTGGGAGAGTGTCATACTAGAAAGGAGGGGGTTTGTATATTATTATAAATTGTTTAATGCTCTTATAGTTGTCTGATGTGAAATTTTTGACACTATTAAGAATTGTGCATTGAAGCTTGATTTATTCAAAGCCTACGATACCATTAATTGGAAATATTTGATGTCGTGTTTGGAAGCAATCGATTATCGGAAAGATTTCGACACTGGATTCAACAATGTATCCAAACTACGTTGATGAGTATGTTAGTGAATGAGAGTCCAATGAGAACTTTTTTGAATACATGAGGGATTAGACAAGGGGATCCTCTTTCCCCTTACCTAATCACTCTGGCTATGGAGGGTTTTTCAAGACTTATGTCTAAACTTATGGCTAGTAATGGTTTGTTTCAGTACTATTATAAATGTCGGGAGTTGACATTGTCCCACCTGCTCTATGTTGATGATGTTATCTTGTTATGTAAGGCTGAACCTCAAGTTATTATGCTGATGATGAACATGGTGTCCACTTTTTTCTGGTTGGTCAGGATGAAGATAAATAAGTAGAAGAGTGGTTTGTACGTGTCCTTTGATGTTCAGAATCCTGAATGGATAAGTAATATGGTAGGGTTTGCAAAATAGAGAATCCCTTTTCGTTATTTGGGAGTTGCTATCACCTCTGGTAAGCCTAAGTATTCAAATTTTATTCCTTTGCTAGAAAAATTGAAATCTTGAATCCTTGCTTGGTAGGGGATGTCGATGACATTTAGATTTAGTTTGCTAATTGGACAGATTTCAACCCTCTTTGGTTGTGTGATGAATTACAAATGTTACGAAACAGGATCCCTAAGGAGGTTGCGGTTGCATGGCTCATCTAGGAGTGGGATAGACTTCATACTCTTCCTCATTTTCAATTACTGGAGAACTACTTACCTGAGATGCCAAATGCAAGAAGGAAGGATAAGTTGATATGGACTTTACATACAAGTGAGATGTTCAATAACAAATCTACTCATAATCTACTGGTGGTGCCACAAGAATCAGTCTCGTGGGTAGAAATAGTGTGGAAGCAGGTTCTGTACCCCAAAGCTGCCACTTTCTTATGATTGGTAATCAAGAACAGATTAAGAACTAAAGACCATTGATTTGGGTCTTACAATCCTTTACGTGTCTTATGTAAACTTGTGAATGAGATGAGAAATCATTTGATCTTCAAATGTAATTATAACAAATTTATATAGAGTAGAATTTTGAATATGATTCGACTCCCAAGGTTCTCATTTGTATGGGATGAAATGTTGGAATCTATCATTCGATACGCCAAACCGGAGCACAAGGATGGATTACTAATCAAGACTTCTTTCCAAATGGTAATCTATTATATAGCTACAATAAGACTTCTTGTCAGATGGTAATCTATTATATCTAACGGGAATGAAACAGGAGAATCTATAATAATGCAGAATAGCACAAGTCTGAACTTACCGAGGCAATTGTCAATTTGATTTGTGAAACTATCTTAGCCAACGGGAAACAAGAATCCATTAGCCACGAACTCAGATCATTATGGTTAATTTGAAACTTTTGTTGTAATTGTTGTATTTTTGTGTAGTATAGAATAGTTTTTGGCTTATAGGATCTTCGGTGAGGACGTACAAGTTTCTGCCTTGTTAATATATTTCCTTTAATTTCCAAAAAAAAAAAAGTTTAACTTCTTTAAGTGTTTACGGTATATAATAAAACAATAAAAGAAGTCAGAACTAAGCATTTCTGCACTTAGTTTACAGCACAGTGACAGCTATAGATTGCCAGGAACAGTGTGTTATGCTTGTGACCATCTTCAGATTAATGTGTTTCATACTGAATCCCTTTATGCATTTTACAGAAAGCAGGAATAACGAAGGGTCACAGACTGAACGTTTAGAATGCTAAAAAGGAAATATAAGTATATAACTGCTCTCCCCTCTCAACACATGGAAATTTAGATACCGACCTCTTGTTTTAGAGAATCTTGAGCCCCCATGTAAGGAGGTTGCCCCTTCTTGCCTTCCGCAGGGCCGTCCCTCTGTCCCATTTTCTGTCAGGGAAGAAAAACTAACAGTAAAACAGATGGAGTGGAGACACTAGTTCTTTCGTACATGTTTATATGTCAAACTATATCTACTGAGGTTGCTCCGAGAAATCATATAACAAAGATGCAGGGAATAGCAACACATAAGTACTCTTACCAATTTCAGGTGGTTAGAAGCTCCAAAGATGTTGTCTGCTTCGTGTTTTTCAAATTTACTTTTAACTGGATCACTGCAAAAGCAATAAACAGCTGAACCAACGCAAAAGGTGAAAACAACGGACATTAGGCTGCAACTTTCAGTCTTACATAACACGCATGTAGCAGCTAATATCTATAAGTAGAAACCTTGAAACAATAGTTTAGAGACCTTCTTATCTTCGTTAACATCGAGGATCAATATAGACCTATAAAGGGAACAGGTTAAGCTTTAGTATCAAGACTCACCTGTTGGATCGTTTGTGCTTAGAAAGTGTTGCCTCCATGAGCTTGAATGGCTTTAGTGTTAAACTATCCCGCCACTTTACTTCATGCATGGTGGCAAAGAAAGATATTGTCTTCAGACCCCACAATTGAAAACTGGGCACGAGAGCATTAAATGCGGCAAATACTACCATAAGATATTGACAGGCACTAAGCAAATAAAAAAATACACTACAGAAGGGAAAAATCCAAAGTCATTAAATGGTAACAGAATAAACCCTGGTTATAAGAAACAGGAACAACAGTGTGTGGAATGAGACTACTCACAGTCACAGACGTTGGTTTTTGAAAAGGGTGAACCAATTAAGAGGCAATTCGATTCTTAGACATATCTAATGCGAAATCCAACAACCCCAATGTCCTTTTGATAACTATCTATTGTATGCATAGTGCAAAAGATAAACATTCTTACACTCTTATATGGAGTGTCATAGTGTATAGTGGAAGAAAAAGGGTTGTCAATTTTTTTGACTAGTCCCTTGTCTTAGAAAGCAATGCCACCTTTCAAGCTTTTGGAACGGTGGGCTTTTTGCATTGCATGAAAAGGAGCAAATCTCAGTTCTTGGCTTTTTGATTCAATGTGATTGTTAAAAGTGGAAGTCAGGCATTTAAAAAAAGAGGAAGAAAAGACAAAAATTAGGAGGTGATAAGCCAGAGTTCATGGGATTTGGATTGTACACTTCATATGGTTTTCATGTCATTTCATTTCGGAAGCATGAATAACAAACAATACTATCCCGTCACCACCCACACTCGCAATGCATAACGAAGAGATTAAGAACATTGTAATTCGTGCCAATGCATTTAGGACATTGTGCTAATAAACTCACTTTGAGGACCTTTGTTTATGCCTTAAGTTAACACACTGATTTTTTGGGTCTATAGGGGTCAACAACGTCAGAACCACCACATCTAGGTTTGAACTACCATATAATGATGTCTTCTGTTGGTACTTCCAATTACTATAATTTCAGTCGAACCAAGTTCGCATACATATATCTACAGCAATCAAGTCGTTGGAAAGACATAAATATGTGAAAGTTGGGATTTCTATAAAATCAAAAGCGAAGTTGATCTTGCTTTATCTCGCTTTATAATAAACACTCTTTAATGCCTGAGTTTTTCCAATCATGAAGTGTAAGGTTGCTAGCTAGCAACACTGCCAAGGAAGAAGCTAATAGTGGTGGCCCCCAAATAACTAAAAAGAAGGAAGCATTTACAAAAGATAAAGCACCCTCAAAAGGGCTGAAAGGAGGAAAATACAGGAGATTGATATGAATTGACTGGTTTTGTGGGCTTACCGATTGTCTATTCCTTAGATGTATCAGGATACAACAATATAAGGTCCCTGTCTCCGGTCAAAAACCTGCTGGGAGGGAAAAGCTTCTCCCCTTTTCATATTGGTTAAAGAGCTAAATTGATTAGCAAACAATAAAATTTAATATAAATATGTTAGGATCACCAACCGATAACACCACTACAAAGTCAATTTTTTTCAAAGACTTTCGAGTTGCACTTGCACATATAACTAGGTCTGCAGGTTATGTCTACATTTTGGTTACATAGGACTCCATATTTTGGTTTCCAGGAGCATTTTGTAAAATGCACATGGCCATTGATATCATTTCTTACCTTTAGTGCTTTAGATAAGAGGTCAAAAGAACCCAAAAAAAAAAAAAAAAGAGAGAGAGATAGAACAAGATCATGTGTGTGGGTCTGTATGAATTAGTAAAAAATTGGATTTCATGGCAACTGAACTTTGTGATGGATATTCAGTTCTTAGTTACCGAAAATATCCTCTTTTCACATTCCAATATTATAAAAGGTAGTAGTATTTTCAAGCCTATCACAAATTATGTACCTGAACATTCCTTTACGAAACAACCATGAATTACCTCTGTCATCATATCAGAGACAGATTATTATAGCTTAATTATCATAGAAGGTGGGACTTTACAATAGCAAATCGAGGTCCGGTCGTAAATGAACTCGGTGAAAAACAACCTCGTTCTTACAACAACCAATCATCAAAATTGAGGCTGAGAAGTTGGCCTGACATGCTTGTGGTTCTCAGAAAGTCACAGACCAGACTTTCTGGGTTGACAATTTGCAGACACATTTTCCTTTCACAAACAAAAAGAAAATATATGAATGTTGTTAGAGACCTTCTTAATTTAGGTTCCGGGTTTCACTTTCTTATTGTTACCACTTACCACCTTTTGCATGTTGATTCTGATATTATTGAAGCATTTTCATTTTGGCTACAGGTTTCTGATTCAGCTCAAGTTAGCAATTAACACGAGCATCAAAGAAAGCTACACAAACCGAAAGTTTTGAAGATGCGTTGAATAATCGATCTTCAGACGTGACCGAAAAAAAAAAAAATTGAAACCCAAGAAACTAAACAATTGCCTCGTTTTTTAGTCGAAGCATAGGAAACTGACAGACATGCTTCGTGAGACAACTTTAAAAGCTTAAAACAGCATTTATGAGTTTTGTCTAAGTTAAAAATGAGCACAAACTTTACAAGCTCCTATGCCATTTGATTTAATGCGAAACATAGTAATTAGCGTCTTCGTAAGATCAAGATCAGATTACACATTAAAAGCTCCCGTACTTCTATAACTTTTGGAGGTCAGGTAGCATAGCATTAGCATGTAAAAAATTCACTTAAAGATCTAGTAGACTTAAAGAAATGATAAAATTCATTAGCATAGCATTAGCATTATCTCATGCATTCGTATTATATAATGAAGCGATCAACCAACCTAAGGTACGGATGACGAGTTTAGAGTTTATCTTTACATGGAGTAGCAGTGTGAGTTCTGATTGTATCAAATAAACGAAAAGGCCTTGCTTGTTTTATATATAAGCTTGACAAATAGTAGATTGCATTAACTATTAGCTGATTTTAGTAGTGATTAGTTGATAGCTGATTTTATCAACTAATTTGACCCGCAGATAACATCAGTTGCTTATTCAAGATGTTTGACAAAATTAGTCAATTTAATATTAGTTGATGATATGTAAAATAATTTATAAGGGTATGATTAAAAAATTATAAGAGCATGAATATTATATTTTTAGTATTTAGTTGAATATTCTTATAAGAATTTATATTTAGATATTTAATTTTACAAAATTAAGTTTATAACTTTAATAAAACATAATAATAATAATAATAATCATCATCATCATCATCGTAAATAAATCATCATCATCATAAATCATCATTATTGTCATCGTCATTATCATCTAATGTTAATTCCTTATTAATATGAATGATACAGGAGCTACATCATATTAGTATTTTTATATAATATATATAAATTTTACTTTTAATAAATTAAAATATCTATAATTATAGTATGACACAAATACGATATATAGTAGTTATATACTAAAATATTAATTTAATGTGACTTTTATATTTAAAAACTTAATATTATGATATTTTTAAATGTAAACTACTATTATAAAATTAAATAAAGATTAAAAATTTAATTAACCATTTTATTATATTTTCCAAATTTCAGAACATAATTGTACTATAACTTTGAAAACACTGCAAAAGTAAAAAGTAAAATAGAGGATAATACTGTTACTAGACAAACAATTAACTTCAAAAAGTTCTTATCGAGTTTTTAAAATCAGCTTATTGAGATTAAATAAGTTAATAAATAAATCATTTATTAAATATATCAATAATTTTTTAAAATAATAAAAAGTTAACTTTTCATGGATAATCTATATATATAACAGTTGTTCGTCAGACACCTCCGTAGTTTTGAACTTTCTGATGCAAGCGTAGTAGACATTAGTCTTGTAATTTGTAAACATATAATTGCGGAACCCGAGAGGAAAGAAGGTTCTCTCAAGAAGACCAAACTAATTTTATGATCAAGTGGGCTTCAGATTTGTGAAAAACAAACTAATCTCTACGGTCAAGAAAGCAAGAGTCTCGAGGAAAGAGGCAAAATAAAATTAGCATATTTGAATCAGTCAATGCCAATGATAAGAGAAAAAAGGAATCTTTTCTTGGTGGGCTTTGAGATGCATCCACAATTTCTGGGATGTTCAATATTTAAACTGCTTTTTCTTCATGTACACTGACAAGCCCACAGCTCTCTAGATGTGAAAGTCATGCCTGAGACAAAAATAGCCGATAATATAAAGTAATACAACAATAAATACAATATATATCTTGGTAGAAATTTGCTAAGACTTAAGATTTAGACAGATAACAAAATACGTAGATTTGTTCTAATCGACTCTTTTTGATAGAACTATATGAAATAAGAAAGAAAAGTTTTGAAGTACTCTTTAAAGAGGATAAAAATAAAAATATATACAAATAATGACATAAAAAACAATAAAATAAGAATAAGAATAAGAATAAATCTACAATCTAAAATAGAAAGATAAAGAGATTGATAATTTTAATAATTAAAATAAAATAAAAGAGAATTCTAATAAATAATAATATATTAATAAAATAAGTACATAATAAATAATAAAATAAAGAATACAAATAGAAGATAAAATATGTAAATAAATAAACAAAAAGAAAGAGGAAAAATAAAATAAATATAACAAACAAACAACTAAAAAGCTAGAATGATTACGATAGAAGTATTAGAAATAAATACAAGATATAATAATCAAAAAATGGTGCAAAAGATTTATGAAAAGAGAAAGATCTCTCTAGGCCTTTTACATAATATCTTTTATTCATATCTTAGTTTGCCAAAATTTCTTATTACGCGCTAAGTTATGAGATAGTTATAACAAAATCATATCTTTTCTGATCATCTCCCTTAGTTCTTCTCAGGTCTTCCTCTTTTTTTCTTATAATCCATAAGGACAATGTTTTTACATCTTCTCACTAGAGCATCATAATGTCTCCTGTTAATATGTTTAAACTAGCTAAACTTGACTCTCTTAATTTACCTTCAATGTTAGTCACCGTCAATTTTTTTACCACTACATTTTTTATTTTATCTCTTCTTATAAGGTTACACATTTAACGGAATATCCTTATCTCTGCCACCATTAACTTACGACTATGTACTTATTTGATGGACCAATATTCTGCGAACATGGTTGATCTAATTATTAAACGGTATAATTTACCTTTTAGCTCGAGTGATATCCTCTTTTTACATAAATCTCCTAATACACCCCTCTATTTAAACTACCCTGATTTGATACGGTGAAATATGTCTTCTTCTATCTTGTTATTGTTTCAGATGATAGATCCAAGGTACTTAAAACAATCTTTTTGTGGTATAACTTTTGAATCAATCTTTATGTTAAAAGAATCCTTTTGTGATATAACTTCTGAATCAATCTTTACCTCTATATGAGATTCCCCCTATGACCTGAAAAATTATACTCTAAGTACTCAATCTCAGTCCTGCTCAATTTCAAGCTCTTCAACTCTAACGTATCCCTCTAAAGTCTAGCTTAACATTGACATTTTCTTTTATCTCATCCATTAAAATAATGTCATTAGCAAACAACATAATTCATGTCACATTCCCTTGAATACTCTTGGTAAGCTTATATACCACAACTGCAAGTAGGAAGGGACTTAATAAGGATCTTTAGTGTAGCCCTATATCAATAAAGAAATGCTTTGTATCTCCGTTTACTGTCCATACTCTAGTTTTAACACCTTCATACATATCTGTAATAATATGTATATAGGTCATTAGAACTCTTTTAATTTTGAACACCTCCACATAACTTCCTTATGTTGACATAAGTCTTTTCTAAGTCAATATAAACCAAATTGGTTCTCTGATGTAAGTGCTCATTGGTATGATCAAGTCTCCTACATCTGGTTACATGCCTAGTAAGATTGAATTTTTGTTATAATTCACCGGATTTTTGAGTTTTCCTTCCTTTGTGACTTATTTTACAATATTATTGCTTGGGCACGTTAGAGAGAACCCAATGATCTCTAAGAGTAAAAGTACTCAAGAACTTTTCTAAAAATACCTACTATTATTGTTGTCTTTAATTGACTTTAAGGTTTACAGATAAAACTGTCAACAACAAAATAAACATTTCTTCACTGGAATGTTACAAAAATTTAAACTGCAAAATTCACACCAGTTGTTGGAATTTTACACACACCACGACCATTATCGACAGTCACCAAAACTCACACTATCAATAATCAATCAACCCAACAACACTCATGCACATACCACGAAAACTAGTTGCTAAAATTTCCCTTAATTTTTGTTTAACAATAGAAAAGAGTGCAGTTGGCCATCAATAATTATTTAGCTCACTAAAGTTATGCTAGAATAAAAACAAACGCAGCAGTAATGATCCCACACACACTTACCAATAGTCCAGTTAACTCACCCAAGCACCAATAAAACAACACAGCTGCTGAGACTTCAATCAACAACAAAGACAACCCTTAATTGTCATTCAAAGGCTGGAGAAAAATGCAGCTGTAAGATCCACACAATCACGATTGCCTAGCCCATACAGGTCATGTAATACTTGACAGAAAAATAAGCAACACACATAATAATGTCTTTTCAGAATCAACTACAGAATGTCATCAAAGATAACCCTAAAAACTAGCTGCCAAGTCACCTATTAATTTTCGTTTTTTCACACCCAAAAATGACAACCGTTCATCCCACACTTCATGTGAAACACGGTCAATAACAATTGCAATTTTGAAACCAAATTCTCATCCTTCCTTAGATAGCAATTATCTTGAAATAGGCTATATATTAAATACCATCTTGATTTAGAATTCTAAACCTTATCAAACTTATCTTAAAAGAGTCTCACATAAATTCAACTAGGTCCAATTATCAAATAATATCTAAAATTAAATAAAAAGATATAAGATATATATCCTAATAATTTACCCCTTTTTGGCATTATTTGTCACATATTTGAAACTTCCCCTAAAGGAGATAATTGGACATATGACATCGAATGCACAAACCACAACAAAACTCCCACTTAATCAGTTAACAAGACTCACACATAATCAATTATCTAAAGATACAAATATCCAAAATTAACTAAACCTAACTAACAAATCAAAAACAGATGTTCCAATATAGTGTTCTCCCCCTTAAGACAAAGGATGCCAAAAAGCAAGGCTAATAGTCATAGAGATATCTTAAAATCTCCTCCTAAATTGAATAGTTACAAAAAAGAATCATATATCTCCCCCTTGGGACAAAACAATGCCAAAATGAAGAATGTCTTCAATGCGATCAATCTTAGCGACATAAGAATTAGTAGTAGGTGTAGCGGAAGAATCATAAACACATTAAGATGGCAATTTATGTTGGACCCCAATTTTTGAGTAAAAATAAGAAATATTCAAAAGTGGATGAGTTGATTGAAATGAAGTTAAATAGCAAGAAGTAAAGAGAGAAAGTGTGAAAATATGAGAAATTGTGAAATAATTGATTTTTTGATCTTTGAAAGTTGACTTTTGATTTAGGCATAATTTGAGAAAATGGTCTTCTGAAAACTTGTAGTTTATGTCAAGAGTTTTTTGTAGACATAAAGTTTGATATTTTTCGATATCGGGAGTGAGAGTTATGATCAGTCAAAGTTGACTTCAAAGTTTGACTTTTAGGGTAAAAAGTTGACTTTTTGATTTAGGTCAAATTCGAGAAAATGATCAACGTGAAACTTGTAGCCTCTGTCGAGAGCTTTTCGTGGACATAAAGTTTGCTATTTTTCGATGTCGGGATTGAGAGATATGATTTTCCAAAGATATGCTTGTTTTGAAAAATGCTATTAAGTATAGATTTATGTGTTCTATGCTTCGAGGCCACTCGTCGTATGGATTTAGTTTGAATTGGAGTAAGTAGTCTTCATGAAAGTTTTAGATGATGTTTTTATCTTTCCATTGATATAAAGTTTGCAATTTTTCGATATCGGGGCTAGAAGTTATGATTTTTGGAAAACCCGTTTTGTTCTAGGATTTTCAATCCGACCCTTTTGTAATCTTTTGTGCATAATTCCTTCATCCGACATCCAATTGACTCGATTCTCGAAGCGTTGGATTCCTAAGACAATTGCGTTCATTTTTATGAAGAATTATGAATTTTAGGAGATTAAATGGAAAGAGATTGATTGAACCAAAGTAGGAGATTTGGTTATAGGTTATAAGTTGGATAATTTTTTGAACATGGTTCAGTATTTTGCAATTTTCGGGAGTTATACAACTCTGATTGAGTTGATTCTTGAGGAAAAATAAAGTTAAGATATGGGGCTACAAATCATGTGAAGGGATCGAAATTTGATTTCATCCCTAAGATTGTTAAATTCTGGACTGAAGTTATGTTAAAGTTCAGTTTCGGATTTTGTGTAGGTCAGTTAGTAATTCGGCCATAACTTCTTCGTTTTAGATCTGAATTGAGCACCGTCAGTGGCGTTGGATTCGTAAGATCGATAGGAACAATTTTAAAGAAGAAAGTTTGTCCAAATTATTTCTTTTAGTTGCTCGAAATCAGGTCGCAACGTATCAGTTTCTCAAAATCCTGCACAGGGGCAAACTTGGAAATAAGCTTAATTGGAGGGGCAAGATGGTAAATTGTGTTTCACTAAATGAAACACACAAGAAGCTGTCGTTTTTGCTTCCAGAAACTAGAGGAATTCACGAAAATTCCAGAACCAAAGAAGAAGAGATAAGAAAGAAAAGAAGAAAAGAATGGAGGGGAGTAGCTTTCGGTGATGGGAGAAAGAAGAGGAGGCATAGAGTTTCAAATTTTTGGGTCTTTAAGCATGGATTGTGAGGTGATTCAAGGGAAAGAGGATGAAGATGATAAAGGTTTCTTTCAAAGCTAAGCCAAATCCGAAAATTGAAGGGAAAAAGGTAAGAGAGAGAAAGTTTTGATTTTGAATCTTTGATGAGTTTATTGGTTTAGATTAATTAGAAATGATGTGGGTTTATGTGTTGTCAAGTATAATGAGTTAATTTTGGTTATGGAAGATTTTAGAGAGAGAAAGCTTAGTGAAGAAGATGATGAATAGTGAAATTTGGGGGGTTTTTGAAATTGTTGCTTTAGATGGCTTGAATTAGTAATGAATTTGAGATATCCTAAGTTAATTTTGATGTTTATGCTTTAGGTGAAGTTTAATTTGAAAAATTAGAAATTGGGGGTTTAGGCTTAATTTGAAAATTTGGGGATTTTGTGAATTAATAGTGTAGAATCATTAATATTAGTATGAATTGATGAAATATGGAATCAATTTTGAAGAAATTATGTTATATGATATTGAATTTGTGCAAATTGGTTTAGGCCAATTTTAAAAATTGGGGATTTTCAAAATTGGAGATTGAAATAGCTTGAATATGAGAGGAATTGATATTTCCTAAGTTCAATTTGAGAAATTAAGTTAATTATGATATTGAATTTGATTGGATTGGTTTAGGTTCAATTTGTAGTTTGGGGATTTTTGAAATTAGTGATGTAACTATCTTGGAATTAGTGAGAATTGATGAGTTATGCATCAAATTGAAGGATTAAGTTATTTATGAGATTAAATTTTGATGAAATTGATTTAGGAAATTTTCAATTGGAAGGAAGAAAGGAGAAAAGGTCAAATTGAAGCATTGAACAAGATGCTAGCATGGATATGAGGTGGGTAGTATATTTATTTCTTGAATTATAAGCTAAATGTGAATTTTTGAAAATTAAAGAAAGCAAAGTTTGGTTTTTGATAAATTCTTATTGATAAAAATGTTTGAAAAAAAATGTAAATGTTTGAAATTATGATTTCAAAGGAGTAAAATGAGTTTTAGAAAATGCAAAACTTATGAATTTCATGGTTTTCAAATTATTCGATTTATGATTTAAAGAGTTAAAGAAACTGGTGCATATTTTGTCATGAATGTGATTATTATGTGATTAATTTGATGCTATGAATTGCATTAGATGATTATGTGAATTCATGTGGATATATGCTTGTGTCATTATGACACAATTTGATGTTATGAGTTGAAAAATATGAAAATCAAGAGATTTTAAAAAGTGCCTTGAGCAATCTGAATTCGTTTTCGTTATGTGTTAAGTGGGTTTGGTCGGGTCCTTTGTGAGTCATTGTCTCTATTTGTATAGCCTTCTCCGGCTGCCCGCTAGTGGCACGGAGTTCGATTCGGACTCTCTTCACGGCTACACTGGACCTTATGCGAAAAAAGTAGTAATGCGTCGCTCACGATCGCATTGTGACCGCATTATGCGGGAATGTACAGTACGTTCTGTTTGGACCGAACCAAACCAATTATGATGTGTTATGTATTTTTGATTTGTTTATAATGTGATGCATTCATATTTAAAGTTGTGCATGATTTGAAAAAGGTTTGAGATTTTGAGAAATAAGACAGTAAATTTATAATCATAAAATTTCGAAAGGTTTATGAAAGTTTTGAAAAGTTTGAAAATGAGATTTCGGAAAAATGCTTAAATAGGAAATTTTTGAAAAGTTTGAAAAGTTTAAAAAGGAAAATATTTTTCGCTTATTGTTCGGTTTATAAATGTATTATCCACGAGCTTCCGAGCTCACCCCCCTTTCATCCCCATCTCCAGGTTTCGAGCAGGAGATCGGATGGAAGACGAGTATGATGTCAACCCGATAGTTTTTGTATACTTTGTTTGATGTGTAATGTTGGAGTTTAGTTTTGAAGTTGTAAAAAAGGTTTATGGATTATGTATTGCTTTTGTTTATGGCTTGAAAAGTCATTATGTAAATTTATGATGTATTTCAGTCATGAGTTGTGGAATAGATTTTGTACGTAAATCTGAATTGAGATGGATATAATTGGCAATTGGAATGTATATGAATGACTTGTGATTGAATTGTGAATATTTTGAGTTGAGATGGTTATGGATTGAATTTATGAAGTGTTTAGAATTAAGATTGGGTTTCTGCTGATGTTTGGATGCCGGACGGGAGGTCCGATGTTGCCTTGTGTTGTTGGATGGATTATGATATTAGAAGTGCGTTTGCTTTGTTTTAAATTTTTGGGCTGTCAAAATAAAGCCGTTATGCTGCCGAAATTTCGGTAAAATTTCGATAAAATGGGTTTAAAGAAATGAGTTCGAGGATTTATATGAATGTATAAGAAATGATTAAGATGAATGAAGTGAGAAAGAATAGAAATGTAGGGATTGTTTATATGTTGAATGAGTTTGATTAAAGAGAAAAGGAAAGAATAAGAAAAAAAATACCAGATTTTAGACCGAGTTAGTCTAAGGTTATCCAACGCGATCAGTTTTCTATACCTTGTATTTCTCCGGAATGTCGGAATCTGTTTCAGTTCGATATATTTGTTTTTCCGATTCGCATTCGATTCGGAATTCTGCTTTTCGAGTTTCTCCACTTTGTTATTCGTATTCCGATTCGAAACTTTCTGAGTATTTGTTTCGCTCCGATGATTCGATTTGTTTTTTTATTAGCGATTTCTCGCTTTTCGATTTTCTGTTTTTTTTCGTTCCGTTTTTCGGTTGGGATCCGGTTCTCGGATCGGGTCCCAACATTGATGGTATCAGAGTCCAATATTATGATCATATTTGGGCATTATGGTTATTAAAAATGAATTTAATGATTGTCTGAGTGAGTGAGGTTAAGAACTTTGATTGATTTTGGGTGTGTGTAAATGAACTTGAGATTTGAAGTTCATGATGGTGATTTGATTTTGAACATTCAATTATGTGATGAGATTAAGGTTAAGAATTATGTTTGATTTAGGTTTATGATTTTGAATTTGAGATTAGAATTTCTTGGTGAATTGGGAAGAACCTAATTGATTGTTTGATTTAGATGGATTGAGAAAATGGAAATTTAGATTTGACTTACATGATGAAATTAGAGGAATTGATTTCGAATATGCATATGTGAGATGAAAATTATGAATAATGAGATAAATTAATAGAGAAATGTGTATAGCAATTCAAAGGATTAAGTGAAATGATGATTATGGTCCATATTAAGAGTCAATACGACGTGGACCATTGACTTGTTCAAAATGTTAAAGAATATGAAGTTGTAGAACTAGTGAGTTTGATATGATGTTGGATGGAGTAATTGATTTAAGAATTGAGAAATTATGAAGAGATTGAGAAATATTTATGAGAAGGAATTAGATAAGAAATATTATGTTTTTAAGTGTGAATTTCGAGGACGGAATTCTTTTAAGAGGGGGAGAAATGTTGGACCCCAATTTTTGAGTAAAAATAAGAAATATTCAAAAGTGGATGAGTTCATTGAAATGAAGCTAAATAGCAAGAAGTAAAGAGAGAAAGTGTGAAAATATGAGAAATTGTGAATTAGTTGACTTTTTGGTCTTTAAAAGTTGACTTTTGATTTAAACATAATTTGAGAAAATGGTCTTCTGGAAACTTGTAGTTTATGTCAAGAGTTTTTTGTAGACATAAAGTTTGATATTTTTCGATATCGGGAGTGAGAGTTATGATCAGTCAAAGTTGGCTTCGAAGTTTGACTTTTAGGGTAAAAAGTTGACTTTTTGATTTAGGTCAAATTCAAGAAAATGATCAACGTAAAACTTGTAGCCTCTGTCGAGAGCTTTTCGTGGACATAAAGTTTGCTATTTTTCGATGTCGGGATTGGGAGATATGATTTTCCAAAGATATGCTTGTTTTGAAAAATGCTATTAAGTATAGATTTATGTGTTCTATGCTTCGAGGCCACTCGTCGTATGTATTTAGTTTGAATTGGAGTAAGTAGTCTTCATGAAAGTTTTAGATGATGTTTTTATCTTTCCATTGATATAAAGTTTGCAATTTTTCGATATCGGGGCTAGAAGTTATGATTTTTGGAAAACCAGTTTTGTTCTTGGGTTTTCAATCCGACCCTTTTGTAATCTTTTGTGCATAATTCCTTTATCCGATATCCAATTGACTCGATTCTCGAAGCGTTTGATTCCTAAGACAATTGCGTTCATTTTTATGAAGAATTATGAATTTTAGGAGATTAAATAGAAAGAGATTGATTGAACCAAAGTAGGAGATTTGGTTATAGGTTATAAGTTGGATAATTTTCTGAACATAGTTCAGTATTTTGCGATTTTCAGGAGTTATACAGCTCCGATTGAGTTGATTATTGAGGGAAAATAAAGTTAAGACATGGGGCTACAAATCATGTGAAGGGATCGAAATTTGATTTCATCCCTAAGATTGTTAAATTCTGGACTGAAGTTATGTTAAAGTTCAGTTTCGGATTTTGTGTAGGTCAGTTAGTAATTAGAACATAACTTCTTCGTTTTAGATCCGAATTGAGCACCGTCAGTGGCGTTGGATTCGTAAGATCGAGAGGAACAATTTTCAAGAAGAAAGTTTGTCCAAATTATTTCTTTTAGTTGCTCGAAATCAGGTCGCAACGTATCAGTTTCTCAAAATCCTGCACAGGGGCAAACTTGGAAATAAGCTTAATTGGAGGGGCAAGATGGTAAATTGTGTTTCACTAAATGAAACACACAAGAAGCTGTCGTTTTTGCTTCCAGAAACTAGAGGAATTCACGAAAATTCCAGAACCAAAGAAGAAGAGATAAGAAAGAAAAGAAGAAAAGAATGGAGGGGAGTGAGTAGCTTTCGGTGATGGGAGAAAGAAGAGGAGGCATAGAGTTTCAAATTTTTGGGTCTTTAAGCATGGATTATGAGGTGATTCAAGGGAAAGAGGATGAAGATGATAAAGGTTTCTTTCAAAGCTAAGCCAAATCCGAAAATTGAAGGGAAAAAGGTAAGAGAGAGAAAGTTTTGATTTTGAATCTTTGATGAGTTTATTGGTTTAGATTAATTAGAAATGATGTGGGTTTATGTGTTGTCAAGTATAATGAGTTAATTTTGGTTATGGAAGATTTTAGAGAGAGAAAGCTTAGTGAAGAAGATGATGAATAGTGAAATTTGGGGGGTTTTTGAAATTGTTGCTTTAGATGGCTTGAATTAGTGATGAATTTGAGATATCCTAAGTTAATTTTGATGTTTATGCTTTAGGTGAAGTTTAATTTGAAAAATTAGAAATTGGGGGTTCAGGCTTAATTTGAAAATTTGGGGATTTTGTGAATTAATGGTGTAGAATCATCAATATTAGTATGAATTGGTGAAATATGGAATCAATTTTGAAGAAATTATGTTATATGATATTGAATTTGTGCAAATTGGTTTAGGCCAATTTTGAAAATTGCAATTTTCAAAATTGGAGATTGAAATAACTTGAATATGAGAGGAATTGATATTTCCTAAGTTCAATTTGAGAAATTAAGTTAATTATGATATTGAATTTGATTGGATTGGTTTAGGTTCAATTTGTAGTTTGGGGTTTTGAAATTAGTGATGTAACTATCTTGGAATTAGTGAGAATTGATGAGTTATGCATCAAATTGAAGGATTAAGTTATTTATGAGATTAAATTTTGATGAAATTGATTTAGGGAATTTTCAATTGGAAGGAAGAAAGGAGAAAAGGTCAAATTGAAGCATTGGACAAGATGCTAGCATGGATATGAGGTGGGTAGTATATTTATTTATTGAATTATAAGCTAAATGTGAATTTTGAAAATTAAAGAAAGCAAAGTTTGGTTTTTGATAAATTCTTATTGATAAAAATGTTTGAAAAAATGTTAATATTTGAAATTATGATTTCAAATGAGTAAAATGAGTTTTAGAAAATGCAAGACTTATGAATTTCATGATTTTCAAATTATTCGATTTATGATTTAAAGAGTTAAAGCTGGTGCATATTTTGTCATGAATGTGATTATTATGTGATTAATTTGATGCTATGAATTGCATTAGATAATTATGTGAATTCATGTGAATATATGCTTGTGTCATTATGACACAATTTGATGTTATGAGTTGAAAATATGAAAAATCAAGAGATTTTAAAAGTGCCTTGAGCAATCAATTCGTTTTAGTTATGTGTTAAGTGGGTTTGGTCGGGTCCTTTGTGAGTCAAGATCTTGTCTCTATTTGTATAGCCTTCTCCGGCTGCCCGCTAGTGGCACGGAGTTTCGATTCGGACTCCTTTCACGGCTACTTTGGACCGCATTATGCGGAAAGTGTGTAACGCTCGTTCACGACGCATAGGACGCTATGCGAGAATGTCTGAGACGTTCTGTTTGGACCGAACCAAACCAATTCGATGTGTTATGTGTTTTGATTTGTTTAAAATGTGATGCATTCATATTTAAAGCTGTGCATGATTTGAAAAAGGTTTGAGATTTTGAGAAATAAGACAGTAAATTTATAATCATAAAATTTCGGAAGGTTTATGAAAGTTTTGAAAAGTTTGAAAATGAGATTTCGGAAAAATGCTTAAATAGGAAATTTTTGAAAAGTTTGAAAAGTTTAAAAAGGAAAATATTTTTCGCTTATTGTTCGGTTTATAAATGTATTATCCACGAGCTTCCGAGCTCACCCCCCTTTCATCCCCATCTCCAGGTTTCGAGCAGGAGATCGGATGGAAGACGAGTATGATGTCAACCCGATAGTTTTTGTATACTTTGTTTGATGTGTAATGTTGGAGTTTAGTTTTGAAGTTGTAAAAAAGGTTTATGAATTATGTATTGCTTTTGTTTATGACTTGAAAAGTCATTATGTAAATTTATGATGTATTTCAGTCATGAGTTGTGGAATAGATTTTGTACGTAAATCTGAATTGAGATGGATATAATTGACAATTGGAATGTATATGAATGGCTTGTGATTGAATTGTGAATATTTTGAGTTGAGCTGGTTATGGATTGAATTTATGAAGTGTTTAGAATTAAGATTGGGTTTCTGGCGATGTTTGGATGCTTGGACGGAGGTCCGATGTTGCCTTGTGTTATTGGATGGATTATGATATTAGAAGTGCGTTTGCTTTGTTTTAAATTTTGGGCTGTCAAAATACAGTAGTTATCTTTTGAAATTTCGTAAAATTTGATAAAATGGGTTTAAAGAAATGAGTTCGAGGATTTATATGAATGTATAAGAAATGATTAAGATGAATGAAGTGAGAAAGAATAGAAATGTAGGGATTGTTTATATGTTGAATGAGTTTGATTAAAGAGAAAAGGAAAGAATAAGAAAAAATACAGATTTTAGACCGAGTTAGTCTAAGGTTATCCAACGCGATCGATTTTCTATACCTTGTATTTCTAGGAATGTCGGAATCATTTGATTCGATATATTTGTTTTCCGATTCGCATTCGATTCGGAATTCTGCTTTTCGAGTTTCTCCACTTTGTTATTCGTATTCCGATTCGAAACTTTCCAAGTATTCGTTTCGCTCCGATGATTCGATTTGTTTTTCGATTAGCGATTTCTCGCTTTTCGATTTTCCGTTTTTTTTTGTTTCGTTTTTTGGTTGGGATCCGGTTCTCGGATCGGGTCCCAACAATTTACCACCAGCCAGAACATTATCCAACATATCACTTCCTACATCAAAGTCATCTGCATAGGACTTATTAAATTCGTAAGCTAAAAAATGCATTCAACGAATCATAATTAAATTTAATCAATCTCCTCCTCACATAAACCATATGAATGCAACTCACACAAATTTATACAACCCACGATATAAAGAAATTAATATAAAATTTGAAAAACTTGAATCATAGAAAACTCGAATCTTCCTATAGGTCTCCAACCAAGTATCAACATTTTCTCGACATAACTTCACAAATCAAAATCCAAAAGTGAAATTGTCAAATCATTAAGCAGAGCCTCATTTTCACATTAAATACATTATTCAAAAAGTAAGTAAAATCCAGAAACACACCAATCAACTGAACCTTAGAAAACCAATAAATAAAAACTCAAAATGTTTAGATATTAACTCCTTCAAACCTTTTTTTTAAGAAACAACATCAAACTATACTTTAAAAATGTAAAGCACACAGTCCATATGCCTCTCAAAAAAATTCAAACATGGTCGTATTCCTCTTCACATCATCTCTGTCATTAGATGTCTGGTTGATTTCTTTTCCAGTAACAACTAACTGCAGATCTGGACAGTTTATGGTATTAACTCCTATGCATATCTGTTATGATGTGTGAGGCTGATTTTTTCTAACCTAAGTATGTTTCAGTACCATGAGTAGTTGTTGCTAGAAATTTAATGGTGAGGGTATAGATTTTCAGTTTTGAGCCCTTTCAAATACCATTTATAATAACTTGTAGCATTTTGGTCTTATGTTCTCAATATCTCTACAAAAGTGACATATAGGTATAAATCTCTAATTCTTCCTTGAGGTTTCTCCTTGGACAGATTTGATTGCACCATTTTTCTCATCACTAGACTTAGAATATTCACCTTTATAGCCAATGCCTTGAAGGTCCCTTTAATCTTACCAATTTCCATAAACTTTTATAATTTTTTGGTGCCTCCATTTAACATTCTTATTTCCTTTTTTGTACTGACCAACTTCAACTTTGTTTCATAAAGCTTATTTATTGTAGATATCAATTTCTTTTATAAAATCTTGAATGATGTTCTTCATTGAGGAGTTTTATTTCTTTAACTTTTTATTCTTCTTGCACGTTTGCACTCATTTTGCTTACTTTAATTCATAGGCTTCATAGATATCTTCCTTTTTGTTATTTAAACCATTGTCATCACTGTCATAATCTGATGTTAGACTTTGAGTTTATTCATTTGTGCTTTTTTCAAAATTTTCTAATGTATTAACGTTTTCATCATTAGTTTCTTCCTTCTTAGTTGTTATTAAGCAAGCAACTAGACTTTTGCTATATAAAGCAACCAACACAACACTACTCACAAATTCTTCTTCACTACCATACTCACTTTTAGATTAATTCTTACTCCAACTGCTTGTATAGGACTTCCCTTTTCTCTTCTTCAAAGTGTTAGTGCATTCTGCTTGTACATGTCCGAAGCCTTGACATTCATGACATTAAAGTTTTTTCACTTTCTTTCACCTTTTTGAGTTTTATCTTGTTGTTTGTTATTACTATTTATGAGCTCCCACCGTTTTACCTAAAATCAGATCTATCCTTCTTTATTTTCTTTAACCACTTACTGAAATTTCTTATTAATAATTCTAAATCCCATTCTCATCGAATTCATCTTTGAAGTCAGTCATAACTTTAACAATCTTGACTTGCAATGTCAATCCTTTGTTGCTCTCCTATTTGCCTCTTAATAAATTCATCTCAAAATTGGTAACAATTTCAATTACCTTATCCAATGATAATTTATTGATATTATGAGCTTTCTCAATTACTGCAATTTTCGGTGTGAACCTCAGAGGCAACGATCTCAATGTTTTCTTAACCAATTTCAGGTTAAAGTACTTCTTCTCAAGTTGATGTGCTCGGTTTACTATGTCACATAGTCTCTCATAGAAGTCTCCAATGGTTTCACTCTTATCCATCTTCATCTCTTCAAATTTCACAGCCAACATTTGAAGTTTTGAGGCTATCACAGATTTTGATCCCTCATGTATAGTTTGTACAAGTATCCTAATGTATAGTTTGTAAAGTATCCCATGCTTCTTTTGCTGATTCACATAATGATATCATAACAAAGCAACCTTCATCAACCGTACTGACTATGGCATGCAAGACTTGAGAATTTTCAAGCACTCTCTCTTCTTCATCCCTCGTCCACTCAGATGCCTTTTTAAGGACTGCTTCTCCCTTTTCATCAATCATCACTTGATGTGTTCAGCCTTTTAAAACTGAGTTCCATGCTTTTGCTCCTTGTGCCTGAATAAATACTCTCATCCGTGCTTTTCACGTAAGATAATTTAAACCATCTAACAATGATGGCCTGATGATTGATGCTCTTTCTCTTATAGCCATAATTGTGAAATATGGATTTGCACCAACTTGACGTACTATGTTGTGAATCAGTGACCCTCTCTGATACTAATTGTAAATCCGAAAGGATATAGTAGATTCGTAAAAATTCTAGTTCAATAGTAGTTGTTTCTAACACAAGTGAAAACATACAAATTAAATATCAAATAACAAAGCAATATTAGAAATTTGTTATCACGGTTTGACACATCTTACCTACATCTGTGGGGCTCTCACAGTTTAATTACTTTCACTTGTGATATAATAATAGTTTTACTCAAGGAATTATAGAACCGACTCACCCAACCCTTGACACTATCCCTCGTCCTCACTACTTGTGAAAGTAATTCACATTGAATAGTATGATTGCCTCGTACTAACCTCAATGGATTTTCTCAATAATATTTGATAATAAAGGATAAAATAAAATAACCTAAGTGATTGAAATAACAATAACCATAAACAAAGACACTTGAGAAAGAAAGCAACTCTCCTAAGAATGTAGCTTCTTTAACAAAAGAATGGAAAGTTTTCCACCAAAAATTTGATGTGAACTTTCAATAGCGTCAATGAAATATCCTACACACAACAGCCATAAAACGCCTCAAACAACAAATGTTTCATCACCGAAATGATACACGAAGAGCTGTAAAAACACCAAGGCTGCTGGAAGTTTTTTGCATGAAAACCAATATCATCAATAGTCCAAAAATCTCTCACAATAGATAGAAAACTTTGCTCTTCCAATCTGGAAAATTCACCATCAAAATAAATGTCTCTTCATCAAAATGTTGTAGAAATTTGAACTATAAAATCCACACTAGCTTCTGAAATTTTACGCACACCACTACCACTATCGATAGTCACCAAAAGTCACATTATCAATAACTGATTAGCCCAACAACACTCATGCACATACCACAAAAACCAACTGCTAAAATTGCCCTTAATTTTTATTCAACATTAGAAAATAGTGCAGCTAGCCATCAACAATTATTCAGCTCACTAAATTCGTGCCAAAAAAAACAATTGCAGCAGCAATGATCCTATACACACTCATCAATGGTCCAACCAACTTATCCAAGCACCAATAAAACAACAATATTGCCTGGACTTAAATCAACAATAAAGACAACCCTTAATTGTCATTTAAAGGTTGAAGAAAAATACAATTGCAAGATCCACACAATCATCGATTGCCCAGCCCACACAAGTCACGTAATATTTGACAGAAAATCAATAACACACATAATAATATCCTTTTAGAATTAACTGTTGAATGTTATCAAAGATAATCCTAAAAACCAGCTGCCAAGTCACCTTTTAATTTTCATTTTTTTACACCAAAAAATGGCAACCATTCAACCTACACTTCATGTGAAACATAGCCAATGATAGTTGGTAACTTTCAAACCAAATCTCATCTTTCCTTAGATAGCCATTATCCCAAAATAGGCTATACATTAAATCCTATCTTGATTTTGAATTCTAAACCTTATCAAACTTATCTTGAAAAAGTCTCACATAAATCCAAATAGGTCCAATTATCAAATAACGTACAAAATTAAATAAAAAGATATAAGATATATATCTTAACAACTTCAGCTAGCAAAAGCCCTTCCTAATGAATGAGAACTTCATGTTAGCCACCTTTGAGTCTAAAATCCAACAAAGCTTGTGGAGTTGGAATAGAAACACTGTTGTGGAGTAGAGGTAAAGTTGGAGAACAAGTTTCGGTATCATAAAATCTTTTCAAGAAAGAGACATGAAAAACATGATGAATTTCTGTTAGTAGCTAACTACAACTTATAAGCCACAATAACAATTCGTTCCAAAATAGGGTAAGGGCCATAAAATTGAGGAGATAACTTTTGATTGTGCTTGGATCTGACTGAAATTTTTCAGTAAGGCTGAAGTTTTAAAAGAACTATTTCTCCAGCAGAGAATGATACATTTCTACTATGAGAGTCATAAAGGACCTTTATCATATTTTGTACATTAAGAATTCATTTTCGTAATTCCTTTAAAACACCATCCATAGTGCACAAATATTATCCATAACCTTTACACGAGATAACGTCTCAGGGAAGTAGGATATAACACATGGTTTTGATCAACCATACACTACTTTAAAAGGAGTAGGTATAGCAATATTCAACCCACGCAAGCCAATCTACCCAATGTTTAAGTCGATCGCCTTAAAAGCAACAAAAATACATCTCAACAATATGATTGACTATTTTCGTTTGTTCATTTGACTGAGGATAATAAGAAGAACTAAAGGATAACTTGGTTTTAACAAGACAAAACAACTCCTTCCACGCAACTTAACTATATTATTAAAGAACAAGCTTACTACAGTAATAGTAGTATATGGATGGAAAAGTGGAAAGAAATGAACATAATTGGAAAAGCATTCGGCTACCACTAACAGAATTGTTTTGGCACGTGAAAGGGGTAATCCATCAACAAAGTCTAAAGAAATACCATACCAAACTTGGAATGAGACTGGTAAAGGATGCAATAAGCTTGCTAGTTTGAGGTGTTCAACTTTACTACCTTAACATATAGAACAAGTGTGAACGTAATCACGAACTTATTCCTTTATACCCTTCCATAAAAATCAGAAGTCAGGAATTTCAAGGTCTTTTGGTAACCTTCATATGATTGGTGTTGTACAACAGAGACAAGAGCAACTTGTAAGGGTAAATTGGAAGAAAGTTGGATCCTATTTTTGTAAAAAATCAATCCATCCCTATATGACCAAACATCTGTTAATTCTCCTTACGCTATTTGGTCATGAAGTTGTTGTAAAGCAGTTGTAGAATTTATTCAAGCTCGAATTTCATCAAAATATATCAACTGAGGGGCAGAAATTGCAGAAGAACGATAATATCATCAAACCTATGAGACAAAGAATCAACAACGATATTTTCTCTACTTGCTCGATACTTAAATGTGAAATCAAGCTCCATCAATTTACTCAGTTAATGTTATTGAGGAGAGGTAGTAATTCCTTGTTTCAATAAAAATTTCAAGATATAATGATCTGTACGAATGATAAAACTTCTTCCCAGAAAGAAGATCGCCAGTGTTGAATAGCTTTGGCTAACCCAATTGGTTCTTTCTTATAAGCAAGGAGCTTAACATGTCTCATAGGTAAAGAGCTAGAAAAGTAAGCAATTGTTTAGCCTTTTTGTTGTAGAACCACTTCCAATCCTAAATGTAAAACATCACATTCAATAAAAATTGGTTGGGAAAAATCTAGTCAAGCTAACATTAGTGTAGTGGACATAGCCTGCTTAAGTTTCACAAAGGCATTCTTTGCATCCTCTGTCTAAATGAAGTCATTTTTTGAAGCATCGCAATTAGTAGTGCTATAGTCAAACCATAATTCTTCACAAACTTTCAATAGTGACTAGAAAGTATTAAAAAACCCTTAATGCTTTGACATAAGTAGGCTACTCAGTTATGATGTCAATCTTACTGCTATCTGCTGACAAAAATAACATGCCCTAAATAAACAATCATTGATTGAGCAAAACTTCAATTATATTTCTTTAAAAAGAGTTATATTGTTGAAGTACAGAGAAAAGAACCCTTAAATGTAAGCATGTACTAAGGTCAAGATCTGTTGTAGATGAGTATATCACCAAAGAAAACAAGAACAAACTTCCTTATATACTATTGGAAGACATAATTCATCAAAGTTTGGAATGTGGAAGGGGCATTTATTAACCCAAAGGGCATAATTAAAAACTAAAAAATGCCCATGGTGAGTGTGAAAAGTTGTTTTCTCCACATCAGCAGGGAACATTCGAAATTGAATCTAAATTTATAAAGAATTTGGCCCCATAAAGTTCTTCAAGCAACTCTTTAATAATTGGAATGGGAAATTTACCCTTAACTGTTTTGACATTTAAAGCACGCTAATCCACACAAAAATTCCATGTACCATCAGTCTTCTTAACTAATAACATAAGAGAAGAGAAAGGAGATTGACTGGGTTGAATCAGTCCTCTGTCTAGCATCTCTTGACACTGCTTTTCAATATCATCTTTTTGAAGGTGAAGATACCTGCATAGATGAACAACTACTATTGAAGACTCCGATTCTAACAAGATGTGATGATCATAGGTACGGAATGGCAATAACTCTTTGGGTTCTTTAAAGATGTCATGAAATTTTGTTAAAAATCTTTGTACATCAGAATCCTTGTTAATAGATAAGACATTAGTTGAAAAAATTTTTGAGGCCTAGTCTCCTTCATGTCTTGTAACTCAATAAACTGCCCACTTTTACTAAAACTCATCTTCAACAAATTAAAATCCCATATGATAAATCCCTAAGTTTTTAATCAATTAACCACTAGAATTTCATTCAGTCCAATAAACGATAATAGAAACAAATTGACATAAAAAAAATGGACCCATGAGGAGAGGAACATCATAACAAATTCCTTCACAAAGGACACGCTCCCTATTGGCTACCACCACCCGCATCTTTTCTTTGTTTTCTATCTTCAAGTTCAATTTTCTAGCCAAAGTTGCATCCAAAAAACTATGAGTAATTCCTGAATTAATCAACATGTGCAATGGGTACCCTTCTAAATATTTGTTAATTTGCATGGTTTGTGAAGATTGTGTTCCAGTGATTACATGAATTGAGATTTGAGTTATTCTACTAACCCTACTTACATAGGCACACACTACAGTTCAAACATCTTCCACCATAATCTTTAAGGACGAAATCATATCATTAATCCTCTTTATTCCCACAACATGATGTATGAGTTCCTTGCCAACTAAAATATTTACCTCATTTTGTTGCCTCAAACACCTTGAATACCAAAGTTTAAATCCTATTAATTTCTTTTGCCTTAGCTGTCGTCCCTTTTGTCTCTTAGATGCACTCTATATTAATCTTATATTGATCTAAAATCTTCATTAATTCTAATGTCATTCCTAGTTTCAATGTTTTAGGAACTTAGCCTTAATTTATCAGCATCTACCTTTCTTTTAGACTCAAAACTCATCAAAAGCCTACATCAGAAGTCGAAGTCACCACTCCTATTCTAATACCCAACCCAAGCTACACAAGACAAGTGTAATAAGTCCCTAAAAAACGATAAGATTACTTGAGGAAAGGATACTTGAATTAAAGCTCAAACAAGCCAAATAAAGGAAATAAATAATAAAAATCAAAAGGAATAGCTAAAGCAGTCACAAAAATTATATCCAATGCAAATAAATATTTAAATAAATATATAATTCAACATTGTTAGCTAATTTAGTAAAGTAGTCATAGCAACAAGCAAAAACACCACCAAAAATAATAACAATAATCATTAAAAGGTAAATTTAAAATTCGAGAATAAGCATAAAATAATAGCAATAATAATAATAATCTTACTTAAACTTCAGTTAATAATAATAATCTTACTTAAACTTCAGTTTACCTCTCTATTGTATGAGTCAAACACCACCATTGTAGATAAATATTTGTACAAATATCTATATATATATATATATCTATGAATAAAATTTAACTCTACCATTCAAGTTTGTTCTTAGAATGGTGAATACTAGAATAGGCACACATATATGTAGATAGACACATATCTCTAGACATATAAAAACTTTTCACAAAGGAAGATTGTAAACTTAGGTTAATTCCAATTTATTGGTTCCAATAAATTAAAAAGGAAAAGGGCTTGTTTTATACAAAAGCGAAGTATATGTGCATCCACTAACGTGACAATCCACACTCGAACATAGACTATTTTTCTCAACCCAGTGAGTAACAAACGGTAAACTGGTTAAGAGACACTCTTAACAGATCACGAAGGCAAGACATTCCTCATAAACAAAAGCTTTTCTTAAAACTTAAGCTGAAAAATCAAGTCACAAGACATAATGGCTAGCCAACGACTAACAATTTGTGTGTGTGAGAGAGAGAGAGATTAAACAACTAAATGATATCATGTTACAGGTACTTGTTTTGTGATTAAAATTGGAAAATTAGGGATTCAAACAATAAAAGAAAATAGAAGAATACAAAGGAAGAAGACAGTAGAGCTTTTTAGTAAGAGAAAGTTTAGTTATAGCTATTCATTACTTTTCCCCCCTATTTTCAATGGCTATAATAAGGAATACAACAACCATTGGAAATCAACCAATTACATCAAGACAATTGTCCCCGCTTGCATGACTACATTTCATTTTTTTTATTTTTTAAAGAGGACCATTATACTAATATCTATAAAACTAGTCTATTATGGTGATTCACTAATCTTTGATCAAGAACAACGACTAGAATATGAAACATAGAATACAATGAGGGTGGTAATACAAGTGAAACATTTTCAGAATCAGATACCCTACATTTCAACTGTGACACATGAAAGGTACAGTGAATCCTACTGTCAACTGGTAAATTGAGTGTGTATGTTATTGAACCTACCCTCCGAATGATTTTGACTAGACCATAGAAAAAAACTGATAACTTTTGTGACTGACATTTTTTAACACTTTGTTGATACTAAGGTTGTGGCTTTAAATAAACATAATCTCTCACAGTGAAAATTCGTTCTCTGTGACAACTATTAGCGATTTGTTACTATTAAGATATATGTTACATATCTTATTATTTAGTTTTGGCATTATTCAATAATTGGAATTTCAAGATAATGTTGACTAGCTTTAAATTCTAATCAAGATGTGATAGAATATCTTGGATTTGATTGATTGATTATAGCTAGACTTGGAGGCTGAAATTAAAAAGCTATCTTTAAAATTTTTTGATAAGAGATTGTATGAAGATAGAACTCTATCATAAAAAGGCTCCTTTGTGAATCACATGAATGAAGATAGAACTATATCTTGTGAAGACTCCTTTATGGATCACGTCAATATTGTGGTGAAGGATATTCTGCCATGACCCCTTCTTTTTATCTATCATGGTTTTGTGTAGTTGATGGCTGTGTGTGTTCTATTATTTGTGGTTGATCAATTTAGCCTGTGAGCTCTTTGTATGTGGTTGTCAATTGGATGGGTGTGCTGCTGTGCAAATTTCACGTTGATGATTAATCCATCTTATTACTACGTTTTATATGGCTCCTGCGTGATTTCAATGGAACTTTGTTTTTCTTTGGTCAATAGTGTTTGATGTGTTCCTAACGCAATTGTGATTTTGTTTTAAGATTTGTGTGAATCAACTATCTAACTTCTTCAATTCTGCAACGTTATTCAAGGGTGGCTCTTGGAACTTAACAGCTAATTAATTTTTCTGATCTGACTGGGAAAGTAATCTTGGTGAATAACTTTCAGATCTGTCTTGGAAGGAACAAATCCATCAGGAAGTTGTTTCTTTCTATCTTAAGTACATTTTTTTGTTCCTTGTTTATTTTAATCACTTGAGTTGGTTGTTTATTGTCTTTCATTAAAAAGTTGTTGATAAAATCCTCTATTGAGGTTAACATAAGTCGGTCATATTATCTAGTGTGAAATACTTTCAAAGGTTAAGAGGATGAGGGATAGTGGCAAGGGTTGAGTCGTGTAGCTCAATAAAGCCTTATATAAATCTATTATCGATAGTGAAAGTATTAAGTTGGGTAAGGGCCTCGCAGATGTAGGGCTCGTTTTTTATTATGCTAGAAACAATTGCGATCAAATTAGAGATTTTGTAAAACTACTACACCCCTTCTGCAGTTTTCAATTACATTCTATTTTGTGCACAATACAAATGAAATCGCAGAATACCCACCATTGCTTCCTTATTTATTAGAACTTGATCAACAATTAAAACAGAAGAATCACCAATAAGATACGGAGTGTAAACAAGAGGCAAAAATCCATATACCTCTAGGAAAGAAGTGATATGTACTGACGAATGAAATGTGGTATTATACCACCATTATGCTAACGATAACCATTTATTCCAATTTGTTGGATTGTCGAATGTCATGCATCATAGATAAGTCTCCATCATATGATTGAGAACTTATGTTTGCCCATCGAATTAAGGGTGATAGCTGTAAAAAGTTACAGCTTAACTCCTTGTAAATGAAACCATTCCCTCAAAAATTACTTGTAAAAATAAGAACTCGGTCACTAATAATCGTATGTGGCATACTGTGTAACTTGAAAATGTTATCCATAAAAATTATAGTAATTTTTCTGCCATATAAGGATGTGGTAAAGGCATGAAATGAGCATACTTGCTCATTTTATCCACGACAATAAATATCATCAAATAGCCTCCAAACAAAGGTAATCCTACCACAGAATCCCAAATAATGTCATTCCACACCTATTGGGGAACAGGAAAAGGCTATATTAAACTAGGAAAAGCTACAATTTCATACTTATTCTTTTGACAAACTTCACATTTTCTTACAAAATCCCTTACATCTCTCTATAATCTTCACCAAAAAATGCACTCATCCTCTTATAACTTCCATCCAATTGGAATGTCCTCTATAGGCAATAGAATGAGATAATTCAATTAATTTGAGTCGTCTAAGAATTGAATTTCCCACCACCAAGCGTCTTTTCCACCACATAATACCATCTGTCTATGAATAAATTTTCCTTTTTATAGTCAACTTGTTGTATTTATGGGATTAACTTTTGAATGGATGAGTCACGTTGCCAACTATCCTTGATTTCTAAAAGTAATTTAGTGTGTACCTGTGAAATGGGCATTATAAAAAGCTTTGAACTATTCACTCTTGATAAAGAATCTACCATAGAATTATCCACTCCTTTTTTATACTGAATGTAGAAATCAAATCCTAACAGCTTGGGTAAGCAGTTCTGTTAAAAAGGAATAGTGATTCTCTGATCCATATAATACTTTAAGATATGATGATCCATCTGAAGTAAATAATGTCTTCTAGTAAGGTAGTGAGCCCACTATTTTACAACCATAACTATAAATAAAAACTCCTTTTCATAAACTGAAATGTGTTTTTATTTATTAGAGAGTGTGTTGCTAACAAAAGCTATAAGATGGTTATCCTATATAAGTACTATTCTAATTCCCTTACCACTAGCATCCACCTCAACTACAAACTCCTTCAGGAAGTTCAGAAGTGCCAATAATGGAGTTATTATCAATGTATGCTTCATAACTGTGAATGTGATTGTTGCCTCTTCATTCCACTCAAACGAATCCTTCTGCAACAAGTTCAGAAGTGCCTCTTTAGCAAGATGAAGGTAGCTTTCAGATGGTTTTATTGGCTATTTTGTGAGAGATTAAGGAGTGAATTTCATATACCAACTTAGCTAGGGAAAAGACCAAAAGATAGAGAAAGGTTGAAGCAATTTCATGGAAGAGATATAAGAGAAACAACAGAAATGTTGCTGCTGGAATTTGCTTCATCAACATGCTAGGTGTCACCATTCAAGCACATCAACATGTTAGGTGTCACCATTCAAACACAACACTTGTCCTAAGGCATGTCTTACATTTGCCAACTCAAGATGCTGCCACTAATCCACTCTAGATGCTGCCATATGTCACCACTTAATCAGTCCATATGTCTCCTTAGTATTGGTCCACTTGTTACACAAGAATGGATCCATTTGTCACTTAAGTACTAGTCCATTTGTCACCTATTTTGAAAATTTCTAAAATTCACCGAAAATTTTGAAATAATAATAACACTCTCCAAATAAATTTTCAGCTCAAAATAATTCACCAAAAATTTTGAAATATCCAAAATATACCAAAATTTTCAAATCATAATTAATACACTCCAATTTAATTCACAATTTCTACTTATAAATCAAATTTACCTGAAAATGTCAATGAATGCATAAACAATTATTTGTATAAGTCAAATTTCATATACATATATTAGCGAATACTCAATTATGCAAAGCATATGATGTACTATAAATTCCTAAATTTTCTAACCCCTAACATGGGGTGTTACATATAGGGTTCCATAGTTTAACTGGATATTTAATCTCCAGTTTCAACATTTTCAAAAATGCACTAACCAAATAAGGCTCTGGCATCACCAAGTTTTACGATAACTTGTTAAACTCAGCACAATAATCCTTCACTGTACCCTTCTATTTTAACTCCTTTAACACTCTTATAGGATCTTGAAAGGTTGTCTCTCCATATGTTTGCTCCAATGCTAAATGTAAACGATCTAGAAGGGGGGTTGAATAGATCTTTAAAGCTTTTCGTAAAGTTCTACAAAAAATCAGAAGTTAATTCACACAAAAACAAATTAAACAAATTTAAATGCAAAGAATAAGGAAGAAGAGCAAACACTGTTTTTATAGAGGTTCGGTGCTAAGACCTGCGTCCTCTATCTAAGCTCCCACTTAGGATTTGGTAAATCACTTTACTGCACACTTTTTAGTTCAGTGTGAACTTTTACAACACCTCTTGATTTCTGGCTCAAGCTACCTTTACAATTGATTTATCTTCCGGCACAAATCCTACCTCACAATTGATTTGTCTTTCGGCACAAATCCTACCTCACAAGTGATTTTTCTCTAATCACTTAACTCACAATAACAATGATAGAAAATTGAAAATAATAACTCTTAATACAGATGAATGGAATTAAGACCAAGCTAAGAGTAGAATGAGAGCAAATTACGAACAATAATAGTATGCTTTTGCTTTTTAGACTTCCCTGATCGATCCCTTGATGTTCCTCAATTTATTTGCAGACTCTAGGATGATTGTAGCCGCTGGAGAAGTCTACTAGCCGTTGCTTGATTGCTAATGGACGTTGCTAAACTTTCTCCTTTCCATTTGTGAATGATTTGGACACATTTTGTTCAGCTCTACCTGATAGTCGACTAGTCGCGCTGTTATAATCGACTAGTACCTTATAGTCAGCTACCCGATAGTTGACTAGTCGAGGTGTTATAGTCGACTAGTACCTTATAGTCAGCTACCTGATAGTCGACTAGTCGAGGTGTTATAGTCGACTAGTACCTTATAGTCAGCTTGTCTCCAAAGCATCAATCGACTAACTCTTACATTTTTCATATGAGTTTCATCTCCACTCTTCGAATAGTCGACTTATGTGATGATAATCGACTAGTGCTCTTATTCACCTGATTAATAGTCGACTTGTAACATATTAGTCGACTTGTTTCAAGCCCCATCTGATGAATCTTAATTTATTAGTCGACTTGTGATATGTTGGTCGACTTGTGATATGTTGGTCGACTTATGATATGTTGGTCGACTTGTGCTGACTCCAATGGATATATTTAATCAGATCTTCCCATAATCTTCATGTTTAATTGTCTCTATCATGATGAAGATTATTTCCTTCTTGATTTCACCATGATTTATGTCTTGCCCATTTAAGATTGATGCAGTCTTGATTTATTTCAATCCAAATCACCTTAAATAATTTCTTAACCAATTCTATACATTTTATTATTATCAAAACATAAGTGGGATTTAATTTGTCAACCACTATTGGTCCAACAATCTCCCCCTTTTTGATAATAACAAAACAATTAGAAATTGTTTAAGAAATGAAAACAAAGAAACATTGATCAAGGTTTTTATGCCTTGTCATTTTAGTTACAAATAATGTAAGATCAATTGTATACAAGTAATTTAAAATCATTTAAAATCAAGAAAGAATTAAATCAAAGACAATTATAACATACCCCCCTTAATCAAGTAACTAAAGAATATCAATTTTCAATTTTACTCCCCCTTTTTGTCATAATCAAAAAAATCAATATAACGAGGAAATAGAGGAAACACAAATAGGCATCAATATAAAACACAAATATGAAGAGGAAAAATTATCGCAATTAAATAGAGAAACAAGTCATCAAACACAAATAGTCTCAAGTAGTAAGCAAATACAAATAATATGAAATGTTGGTCTTGGCTAGATACAAAAACCATCATGGTGGAGAAACATCATCATGAAGAAATTTCAAAGGTAGAAGAGAATGTGTTTTCGGAGATTTTGAAAAAAAAGTGAGTTTTTAAAGAAGACCCAGATGACTTATAGTCGAATGGTAGGATGTTAGTCGACTAATAAAAATAAAAGAAAGGGTGGGGGTTGTCTGATATAAAAATAGTCGACTGGTCGAAGCCGCTTAGTCAACTGGTTTGAAAAAATATGTGTATTAGTCGATTATGGCTGTAATACTCGACTGAAGCATTTAAACCTTATCTGCTGATGCAATAGTCAACAAGTCAATCAACAATTACTTGACTAATTCCTCAACCTCAGTCGACTTAAACTCCAATTAGTCGACTGGAATATTTCTAAACTCCAGAAAAATCACATTTTAGCCTAAACGTAGATCATAATGATGTATTCTCATATGGAATTGCAGATTTGCCTAATATCTTGACCATTTTGCTGTGCTAGTGTATGCAAAAAATTATAATCAACTAATAGAATTCAAATCACATATACCAAGTCTCAATTTAACGTTCACAAACACTTTTCATTAAAAGAACTATCATCATGTAAATCAACAATATATGTATTTCCATGTCTCAAACCAATGAAAGCAACATTTTCATCTTTCTTAACCATACAATGAGATTTTTCAAATGTCGCATTAAAATTCATATCACATAATTGAGAGACACTTAGCAAATTATGTTTCAAGTCATCAACAACCAATACATTGTCAATGGTAGGCAAAAGTTCCTTACCCACTTTACCAACACCAATGACTTTACCTTTGTTGTTGTCTCCAAATGTTACATATCCTTGATTCTTTAGTTTGATTTTTGCAAATAAGTTCTTGTCTCCACTCATATGCCTTGAAAATCCACTATCAATGTACCATATGCTTAGTGGATTTTTATTCCTTGCTTGTATCTACAACTGAAACATTCTTTCTTCTCATTGGTACCCAAGCCATTTTGGGTCCATTTTGGTTAGTCATATAAACCACATTAGGAGGTGTTGTACCTTTTACCACCCAGATTTTCTTCACATTAATACATCTTCTAATACTTTTGCATGCAATTTTTATATGACCATCTTTTAAGCATCTAGCAGATTTAGCAACTTTGCCATCTTTAGTAAATTTAGAAATCAAGGAACAATCTCTATCAAAAGGATCATATCCTAAACCATGTTTAGAAATGGAATATCTTTACAAAGATAACATCTTTTCAAACTTTTCATTTCCATCAGCAAATTTTCCAACCACATAAGAAAACTCTTTTCTAAGTCTATCAAGTTCACTAGTAAGATTTTCTTTTTCAGCAAGGCGTGTAGAATGATCTTCCTCAATGCATTCTAAATCATCAATAGTTTCATGCAAGACACTATTTTCAGCAACTAGTTCTCTTATTTTCTTTTTCAATTTCTTGTTGATTTCAATAGCTTCTTCAAAATCAATTTGTAAAGCATTAAAAGAATCTCTAAGATCTTGATCAATGAATGTTACCTCATCTTTATCATCACTTGTTAAGGAGCTATTTTCCATAAGAGCCAAGTTGTTTTCATCATTGCTTTGATATGCTTCCTCATCATCACTCCAAGTGGCTATTAGGTTAGTTTTCTTTTTCCTTTTGTCATACTTGTCATTTTTCTAGAAATTTGAAGTGAAAGATGAGCTTTTGCATTCTCTAGCATGATGTCCTCTTTTTCCACATTTTCAACATTCTTCATTGCTCTTCTTTTCTTCATAGCCCTTAGATCTTCTTTCCATTGTGTACTTCTTTCTTTCTCCATTTCTTCCACCACTTAATTCTTTCCTCCTATTTTTGAGTAGTTCTTTAAACTTTCTCAAATTTCTGGCATACATTGCTATTTCTTCGTCTTCTTCTTCATCATCTATTTCTTCGTCTTCTTCTTCATCATCTATTTCTTCGTCACTTTCATGAAGAGAAGAAGCATTAGCTTTTAAAACAATTGACTTTGGTAACTTACCTCTTCCTCCTCTTAATTTGAGAATGATCTCATAGTTGGTGAGAGATTCCACCAAGACATTGAATTCCAAATGATTGAGATCCTTAGACCCCATAATAGCGGTGACTTGAGAGTCCCATTCATTCGGTAGTGAGCGAAGAATCTTTTTCACCTCCTCGCTATCCGTCATATGCTTTCCAAGGTTGCCTAATCCATTTATGATTTCTGCAAAACGATCAAGCATAGTGGAAATAGACTCACCTTCCTTTATGAAAAACATTTCATAGTCATGGAGAAGCATATTGATCTTTGTTTCTCGAACTTGGTTGGTTTCTTCGTGAGTAATGTGAAGTCTCTCCCACATTTCTTGAGCACTAGTGCATGAGTTTACTCGATTTCTTTCCTCAATAGTGAGAGCGCAGTATATCAATTTCATTGCTTTTGCGTTGATATAGGCTTGCTTCCAATCATTGTCTTCATATTCCAGCTCCGTTTTCACCTCGTTATTTTTTTTAATGGAACATGTGGACCGAAGATGATGATCTTCCAATACTCCACTCCTTCGCTGATAATATGATACTTCATAGGATTTTTTCAAGAAGAATAGTTAGTACCATTAAAAAAAGGTGGGCGATTATTTGTATTACCTTCTTCCGCTAGGTTATTGTGTGTCATCCCTGGATACTTCTTCTTTGATACCGATTGTAAACGATCTAGAAGGGGGGTTGAATAGATCTTTAAAGCTTTTCGTAAAGTTCTACAAAAAATCAGAAGTTAATTCACACAAAAACAAATTAAAATGCAGAGAATAAGGAAGAAGAGCAAACACTATTTTTATAGAGGTTCGGTGCTAAGACCTACGTCCTCTACCTAAGCTCCCACTTAGGATTTGAAAAATCACTTTACTAATAACTTTTTAGTTCAGTGTGAACTTTTACAACACCTCTTGATTTCTGGCTCAAGCTACCTTTACAACTGATTTGTCTTCCGGCACAAATCCTACCTCACAATTGATGTGTCTTCCAACACAAATCCTACCTCACAAGTGATTTTTCTCTAATCACTCAACTCACAATAACAATGATAGAAAATTGAAAATAATAACTCTCAATACAGATGAATGGAATTAAGACCAAGCTAAGAGTAGAATGAGAACAAATTAAGAACAATAGTAGTATGCTTTTGCTTTTTGGACTTCCCTCATCGACCCTTGATGTTCCTCAATTTATTTGCAGACTCTAGGATGATTGTAGCCGTTGGAGGAGTCTACTAGTCGTTGCTTGATTGCTAATGGATGTTGCTAAACTTTCTCCTTTTCATTTGTGAATGATTCAGACACATTTTGTTCAGCTCTACCTGATAGTCGACTAGTCGAGCTGTTATAGTCGACTAGTACCTTATAGTCAGCTACCTGATAGTCGACTAGTCGAGGTGTTATAGTCGACTAGTTCCTTATAGTCAGCTACCTGATAGTCGACTAGTCGAGGTGTTATAGTCGACTAGTACCTTATAGTCAGCTTGTCTCCAAAGCATCAGTCGACCAACTCTTACGTTTTTCATACGAGTTTCATCTCCACTCTTCGAATAGTCATAGTCGACTAGTGCTCCTATTCACTTGATTAATAGTCGACTTGTAACATATTAGTCGACTTGTTTCAAGCCCCATCTGATGAATCTTAATTTATTAGTCGACTTGTGATATGTTGGTCGACTTCTTTGACTCAACGGATATATTTAATCGGATCTTCCAATAATCTTCATGTTTAATTGTCTCTAGCATGATGAAGATTATTTCCTTCTTGATTTCACCATGATTTATGTCTTGCCCATTTAAGATTGATGCAGTCTTGATTTATTTCAATCCAAATCACCTGAAATAATTTCTTAACCAATTCTATACATTTTATTATTATCAAAAACATAAGTAAGATTTAATTTGTCAACCACCATTGGTCCAACACTAAATAATTCTCACCCTAACTAAGAGAATCCCTAGTCAATCGATTCCTCACATTTAACTCGTGTTAGGCTAGAGCTTCCCATGCCAAATACATTGTTGCTAACTCGACCTTCAATTTAACTGGTGTACAATCTAGAGTAAAAAATTGCTCGCATTTACACACTTAAGCTCGCAACCTCGTAAGGATGGTGTGATGTCCCCTGTAGTAATGTCTCCATTCACAATTTCAAGGGCCCTTTGACCAACATTTTCTCTGAATCCATTTTCATCGTTATCTTTTTAAAATAATTGAGTAATCCATTCCTTCAATTCCTGCATACTTATTTCATGCCATATCTCTAACTCTTGCATCTGACTGGGTAGACCTTCCTTCATTAGTCTCCACTCTCGGCCTCACGATCCTTCTACCATATTGCAACGTTAGCTATAGCCAAATCATAACCATGATACCAATTTTTTACACGTATTTGTTTTGTGATTGATTGGGAAATTAGGGATTAAAATAATGAAAGAGCATAGACGAATACAAAAGGAGGAAGATCTGAGCAGAAGAGTGAAGAGCTTTTCAGTGAGAAAATGTTTAGTTACAGATATTCATCACTTTTTCTGTTGTGACCCGATCCGAGACCCAACTACATAAGCAGAACGGAAAACGAAGGGAAACGAAAATTTCGGATCGAAATTTCAAATCGGAAACAAAAAAAACGGTCGCCAATCGAATAAACCTACCAAATCGGATAACAAATTACGAATAACAAAATTGAGGGCGAGACGAAATCAAGTAGAACAGATCCGACATCTGAAAATCGAAAAGCGAGAAATCGCTAATCGGAATACAAATCGAATCATCGGAGCGAAACAAATACTCGGAAAGTTTCGAATCGGACCGAATCAGATCAAACCGAAGATAGCGAAGCGGATCGAATCGAAAAATACAAAGCGAAAGCGGAGACAAACACTTAGCAAAGCGGATCCGACATCCGAGAACCAAAACCAGAAAAAAACGATCGGATGAACATAATCGCGTTGGAATCCTTACGACATTTCAAATCCGGTATATTTTTTTTTCTTTATTCCTTGTCTTTTCATTCTTAATCACTTTACTCCATTACATATAAAATCATCATTCTTATTCTTTCCTATAAATCCTCAAACTCATTTCTTTAAACCCATTTTACCGAAATTTTTACGAAATTTTAAGAAGATAACGATTGTATTTTGACAAATTTCAAAATTTAAAACAAAGCAAACGCACTTCTAATATTGTAATCCATCCAATAACACAAGGCAACATCGGACCTCCCGTCCAAGCATCCAAACACCAAAGAAACACAATCTTAATTCTAAACACTTCATAAATCTAATCCATAACTATCTCAACTCGAAATTTCAATCAATCCCAACCACATTCAAAATCCAATCTCATACATAAAGTATAATCATACTTATAACTCATTAGAACATAATACAATCTTATACATTTATCGCCACAAGCAAAACCATTCATATACAATCGAACTAAAATACACTTTACTAGCTTTCTAACTATCCATAAAGATCGATACAAACATTAAACTTTAAACATACTACGAACACGCATAAGTCTGGACTATGATCATACTCGTCTTCCATCCGATCTCCTGCGTAAAAACACGGAGATTGGGGATGAAAGGGGGTGAGCTCTAAGCTCGTGGATAATATATTTATAAACCGAACAATAAGCGAAAATTATTTTCTTTTAAACTTTTCAAAATTTCCCATTTAAGCATTTATCCGAAATCTTATTTTCAAACTTTTCAAAACTTTCATAAACCTTCCGAAATTTCATGATTATAAATTTCTTGTCTTATTTCTCAAAATCTCAAATCTTTTTCAAATCATGCATGACTTTAAATATGAATGCATCACATTATAAACAAATCAAAACACATAACACATCGAATTGGTTTGGTTATTTAAAACAGACGTCTTGCACATTTCCGCATAGCGGTTATATGCAAAATGTGAATGAGGGGAGTCCAAATCGAACTCCTATGCCACTAATGCAAAGCAAAGGCGAAGGCTTAAACAGTAGAGACAAACGACTCACAAACGGACTGACCAAACCCACTTAACACATAACTAAAATGAATTGATTGCTCAAGGCACTTTTTGAAAATCTTGATTTTCACATTTTCAAATCTTATCATCATATTGTGTCATAAATGACACAAGCACGTATCCACATGAATTCACATAACAAATCTAATGCAATTCATATCATTACTTAAATCACATACTCATCACAATATATGCACCAATTCTTTAAATCATCCAAATCATAAATCACATAATTTGAAAGCCATGAAATTCACAAGTTTTGCATTTTCTAAAACTCATTTTACTCCTTTGAAATCATAATTTCAAACATTTACATCCTTTTTCAAACATTTTATCAATAATAATTTATCAAAATCAAATTTTGCTTTCTTTAATTTTCAAAATTCACATTTAGCTTATAATTCAATAAATAAATATACTACCCACCTCATATCCATGCTAGCATCTTGTCCAATGCTTCAATTTGACTTTCCAATTTAACAAAACCTAAACCATAATCATCCAAATTCACATCATAAATAACATAATTTTCAAAATTAACTTAGGAATTCACCAATTTACCATAATTCCAAGCTATTTAACTCACCAATTTACAAAAACCCTAATTCACCAATTTGGCCTAAACCAACTTATCCAAATTCAATACCATAAATCACTTAATTACTCAAATTAAACTTAGAAAACACTAATTCCATATAAATTCAAGCTATTCCAATCTCCAATTTTGAAAATCCCCAATTTTCAAAATTGGCCTAAACCAAAACACTCAAATTCAATCTCATAAAACATAATTTCTTCAAAATTGATTCCATATTTCATCAATTCCTACTCTTAATTATGTTTCTACACCATTAATTCACAAAAACCCAAAAAATTCACAAAAACCCCAAATTTCTAATTTGGCCTCAACTCCAAATTTATAATTTTTCAAATTAAACTTCACCTAAAGCATAAACATCAAAATTAACTTAGGATATCTCAAATTCATCACTAAATCAAGCCATCTAAATCATCAATTTCACAAAACCCCAATTTTCAAAATTTATCATAAACCTAAGCCATAAATATCCAAAATTAATCCACTTAAACATGAAATCCTCCAAAATAAACCATGGAAATCACAAACCCATATCCTTATACATATTTCTAAACCAAAGTTTAAGAAAACTTAAAGATTGAAATTTCTCTTACCTCTTTCTCTCTAAAATTTCGAAATTTCCAAGCTCCAAAGGTTGCTTCATCTTCTTCCTTCCTTTTCCTTGAAATCCATGCAAAACCCATGTAGAAGCCTTAAAATTGAGATCTCACCTTTGCTCCATCACCACCGAATGCATCTTCTTCATTCTCTCCTTTCTCCTCTCCTTTTTTCTTCTTATTTTCTTCTCTCTTCGTGAATTCCCAGCCTTATACGACAGCCCATGTTGCTTCTGCCATGTCATTAAAATTGATGCCAAAATGACCAAATTATCCTCCTTGTTTGCTTATTTCCAAGTTTGCCCTGTGCAGGATTTTGAAAACTGATAACTTGCGACCTGAATTCGAGCAACTAAACGAAATAATTTGGATAAACTTTCTTCTTGAAAATTGTTCCTCTCGATCTTATGAATCCAACGCCACTGACGGCGCTCAATTCGGATCTAAAACGAAGAAGTTATGGCCAAATTACTAACTGACCTGCACAAAATCCGAAACTGAACTTTAACATAACTTCAGTCCAGAATTTGACATTCTTAGGGATGAAATTAAATTTCGATCCCTTCACAAGAATTGTAGCCCTATATCTTAAATTTATTTTCCTCAAGAATCAACTCAATCGGAGTTGTATAACTCCGAAAATCGCAAAGTACTGAACCATGTTCAGAAAATTATCCAACTTATAACCTATAACCCATCTCTTACTTTGGTTCAATCAATCTCTTTCCATATAATCTCCTAAAATCATAATTCTTCATAAAAATGAACGTAATTGTCTTAGGAATCCAACGCTTCAAGAATCAAATCAATCGGATGTCGGACGAAAGATTTATAACAAAAGATTACAAAAGGGTTGGAGTTCAACAAAATTTTCAAAGCCTTAATTACCCACTTATAATGAATTTTTTCAAAACTCATATCTCTTAATTCGAACTCGAATTTGACAAATTTGGTGTCTATAGAAAGATCAAAGGAAGCTCTACAACTTCCTGAAGTACTCAAAATCAAATTAGGTCTTTAAAGGAGTCAAAACCTCAATTAAAGATTCTGTCCAAAACAGCTTTTCCTAAACGACTTCCAATTTTAATCGCTCATAACTCCTAATCCCGATATCAAAAATTACAAACTTTATGGCGTCGGAAAGATCGACATACAAGCTACAACTTTTAGTAATACCACTTACTCCAATTCAGACTAAATCCATACGACGAGTGGCCTCGAAGTATAGCACATGCAAATCTATACTTAATAACATTTTCAAAACAAAGTATATCTTCCAAATTCATATCTCTCAATCCCGACATCGAAAAATAGCAAACTTTATGTCCACGAAAAGCTCTCGACAGAGGCTACAAGTTTCACGTTGATCATTTTCTTGAATTAGGCCTAGATCAAAAGTCAACTTTTACCCGAAAGTCAAACTTCCAAACCAACTTTGACTGATCATAACTTTCACTCCCGATATCGAAAAATTGCAAACTTTATGTCTACAGAAAGCTCTTAACATAATCTACAAGTTTCATGTAGATCATTTTATCAAATTTTGCCTCAAACAAAAGTCAACTCTCAAAGTCAAACATTCTCTCCAAAAGTCAAACTTTCTAAATTCTTCAAATTTTCACACTTTTTCTTTTTAATTCTTGCTATATAACTTCATTTCAATCAACTCATCCACTTTTGAAAACTTCTTATTTTTACTCAAAGATCGGGGTCCAACATTTTCCCATGTTTTCAACAACTATGATAATGAATACAATAACTATTGGAAATTAGCCAATTACATCAAGATAATTGTCTCCCTACTATAGCACCCCACTCTTACAAGGTACATACATGACATCTTGAGTGATATCTGAGTATAAACCCTGTAAGGGTAGCATGCTATAACAGTCAAACAATCGAAATTCGTTACAATTTAAAACGTCACACACATTATTGAAGACCACAATCGAATTGGGCCCATTTTATTGATAAACATTTTCATTAGCAAGCGTTACATTAACTAATGTCATTTACAAACATTTCTAATTTGGAAAGTTGTTACAAAGCAGATTTATTCAAATAATTGAGGTACAATAATTGTAGAATATACAATTTAATACAAAAATAAAGAAAATACAAATATAGACGCGAATTGATCCTAACCTCTATCTCTTACTCGAATGCAGTAGCTTGACTCCAATTGGTCTAACTGGAGATTTCTCTAAGCCTGAAAAATATTACAAATTTTGGGTTGAATTGTGCAAACTAAGTGAGTGGACTATCCTGAATGGCTCACTCATATCACATAACATATATTGTTCATGCAATCATGTAATTCACAACATTACACTAATAATCATATAGCATCACATATCACTTTGATCACTTATTTCATGTTTCACATTCAAAGCAGTCACACAGTTCATTTTAGTCATTCAAAACATACATATCAATTTTATATGCAATGCTCATGAGACTCACTTCCAATTGTTATTGTTGTGACCGAGTGCTTTTTTACTAGCCCATATCCCTTGTGGATACCGAGCTTGTATCAGATAATGTCCTATATCTTTTGTGGATACCGAGTAGATTTTAAGCTCTTTTTATTGACGACTCAAGTCACAACTGGCTTTATCCTTCATGCATTCATGTAATGAAACGCATCACATTTATTCAGTCAATCAAAAGTGCTCAATATTATACAGTCATATTCACTATCACATTCTCATTCACAATTGTCATCGGGCTTGGTCCAGCATTCAACATATACGTTAAGAATCACTTGTTTCATTCATACGCACATTCACATTTTTCTTCGAAACTTGGTCTAGCATTTAACAATCAAGTTAAGTATCACTTATTTTGTCAAATTCACATATAAGGAGCACTTTCAATATGAAATTCATGTATCAAATACCTCGGACATTCAATATCCGGAATTAACACATTCACATTGCATATAGTCCATTTCATAAATTTAAACAGAGCAATAATTTAAAGTAAGACCATCTAGGTCGACTCACAGTACGCTCCATTTTAGCATTAGCTTCCATGATCTGAAAATGTCTAGATCCAGACATTTTATCTTGGATATATCAACATTATGCAATATGCACATTGCAAACACATTATTAGTTTCACAATTACATAAACATTCAATTGTACACATATGTATATGTGTCATCTATAATGCATGCTCAATTTGACTATTCTGGGTATGTTTCCTTAATCACGTTTCTTGATCAATCAAACCTTATTATTTGTAATTGTCTAACTTATTCTTAGGTTTACACCTCAAGAACACTTGACTATAGCCATAAAATTATCACTCAATATTTCCTGAATGAGTTCATATGGCCATAAATTTTGGTGGAGAGAAATAACAATGTTTGAGGAGTTTGTTGGTTCAAATTTCAAATCATTTTAAGGTCGGGAGAAGAAGTTATAGCCAAAAGAATGAAGGATGTTCGAAACTATCACTTTTCGGTAAGCCTTCATTGTCACGATCGTTTATAAGCACGATCATGCAATCCCAGTCGATAGTGCAATGTCACGATCATGCTTGAGCACGTTTGTGCACTGCCTCATTTTTTTCCTCCGGATTCATGAATTGCAGAGTTTTCTTCTCTCCTTCCTCTTTTTGCTTAATCTACCATTTCTAACTTATGTCTATCATTTTCTCTTCATTTTGACTCCCATTCAGTTCAATTTATTCACAAACAAATCGCAATATATGATTGTTCACAAACATTAAAAATATAAACTATCACTCGTGTATCTTCATTATGTTTTTTTTGCATTTTTCCGCATTCTCTTCCTCTCCATCAACACCTCACTTCATATAAAAACTTATCATTTTATCCTCTCTATATCATTACCTCAACAAATCCTTTTTCCTTAACTCTATATTCATTTTGGTTCATCCCTAAAGAAATTCACATATATCAATAGTAAAAACAAAGCATACACAAATCAACTTTTCATGAAGCTTCTACACACTTTCTATACACGTTTTCAATGATTTTTCTATCACAAAAATCACTTCAACAACATTAAGAAAGGTTAATTACCTCATATGTAGAAACAAGACATTTATATGCACTGTTCATTACTCACGATGCGCATGAAAAATGACAACTAGTCTCACTATTTTGTAATCGCAATATTTATTTCATATTTAAACAACTCATGAGAATTTAACATATTACTTACTTGCTAAAACTCCAAGTTCTTCAACATCATGTGAACCCTAGCTTTCCATGATACACGATCATCGACAGTCAAAGGTTGTAGGTCTTTAGTAAAAAATGAAGAAGACAATAATAAAAGTAGTAACAAATGAAAAATGAAAGCAAGCTTCAACTTGGATTAGTGAGAAAATTAATGGAAGTGAAGAAACTTGTAGAAGGTGGAGAAATTCATGAAGAAGAAGGAGAAGGAAGCAAGATTTAGACAATTAAATTGTCTTCCAATTCTAACCGTAAAAGACTAGGCTTGTCCAATTCCTATGAGCTTAAATTAGGTTCTCTTATTAAACTAGTCCAATTAACTCTAATATCTATTCCGATTGTCTCTCAATTTTCAATGACACTTGTCAATAAATTTCAAAGTCATTTATAAAATTTTCCACTATCATATGACTCTTATTTCTACTACTATTAATCAATTGTTCTACCACTTGGCATTTTTCCTAGTCCAAACTACCCTTAATTTTAGAAAATTCTCACATTTTACCAAAAATTCTAATTCACTACTTATACATACCAACTCAATTTTTAAGACACATAATTTGCAATTCACATTGTAATCACATTAAAATAATCATTTATATCCGAAAAAGGTCAAATGAGTGCATGAACAATTAATTGTAATGTGTGCAATAATCAAATTCACGTGTGTGTATGCTAATATTATGCATGAGTATGAAATGCATTTTTTTAATCTCTCATTTCTAACCCTTATTATGGAAATCGGATGTCACAAATCTCCCCCTCAATAAATTTCATCCTCGAAATTAATAAAAATGACATGGTATTGTTTTCCTCATATACTCCTCCGTTTCCCATTTAGCTGCATTACTTGAATATTTCTTCCACTTGACTATAGTCAATGAAATCAATCAATCTTTCAAGTACTTATTATGATATCACACTATCTTAACTATTTCTTCAATATATTTTATATTCCTCACAATTGCACTTCTAGTATCAATAACACATATATCGAATTATAACGATATTTCCTAAACATATCCATGTACCCCTATGTAAATATGAAACATCTTTTATTAGTAATACTAACTCATAAGTCAATGGTCCTATGCTCTCAATAACTTCATGTGGACTAATAAAATTCGAGCTTAGTTTATCCTGTAAGCGATCTAGAAGGGGGGTTGAATAGATCTTTAAATCTTTTCTTTGAAAATTTCTACAATAAAATCAGAAGTTAATTCACACAATAGTAATTTAAACAAATTTAAATACAAAGAGTAAGGAAGAAGATCAAACACTGTTTTTATAGAGGTTCGGTGCTAAGACCTACGTCCTCTACCTAAGCTCCCACTTAGGATTTTGCAAACCACTTTATTACACACTTTGTAGTTCAGTGTGAACTCTTACAATCCCGCTTGATTTCCGGCTCAAGCTACCTTTACACTTGATTTGTCTTCCGGCACAAATCTTACCAATACCACTTGATTTTCGGCTCAAGCTACCTTTACAGATGATTTGTCTTCCGGCACAAATCCTACCAACAACACTTGATTTCCGGCTCAAGCTACCTCACACGTGACCTACCACTAGTCACTCAATTTGTAAAAGAAATAGGATAAAGATCGAAAAATAAGTGCTCAATACAAATGTAAACAAAGTAAGAACAATGATGAGCAATTTTGAGCAAGATAAGAGTATTTTGGCTTCTAGAACTTGTATATACTCTTCATCAATCATCCACCCTTTATATAAGAAGAAATATAGCTGTTGGGACTTATTCTAGCCGTTGCTAGATTGAAATGACCGTTCCTTAATAATCTCCCTTCCATTTTTGGCTAATTGGACCGTTGGAATTAATGTGTTGTACCCATAAGTCGACTTGTCGAGTTGTATAAGTTGACTTGTGACCATAAGTCGACTTGTCGAGTTGTATAAGTCGACTTGTGACAACATTTTACGTAAACTTGCATCTCCGCTCTTCTATAAGTCGACTTGTGATGTGTAAGTCGACTTGTGGTCCACGATAAGTCGACTTGTATGCTGTTAGTCTACTTGTGTTGACATATATTACTTGTATAGGAAACTTCCATCTTGATTTGTACAATTCTTTCATTGAATATCAATCCCAAAATACCTGAACAATTTCTTAACCAATTCTATACATTTTATTATTATCAAAACATAAGTGGAATTAATTTGTCAACCACCATTGGTCCAACAATCTCCCCCTTTTTGATAATGACAAAATACTTAGAAATTGTTTAAGAAATGAAAACAAAGAACGTTGATCAAGGTTTTATACCTTGTCATTTTGGTTAAGTCTCCCCTCAATCATTGAATTTAATAACCCCTTAATCAAGTGACTAAAGAATATCAATTTCTTATTGTTCTCCCCCTTTTTGTCATAATCAAAACAACTAATACAAACCAACAAATATGAAGATGAAAAATTATCGCAATCACATTAAATAGAGTAACAGGTCATCAAACACAAATAGCCTCAAATCAAACACACTCCCCCTCAATCAAATGACGGTGACTAAAGGATACCAATTATCAATTTCCAATATTACTCCCCCTTTTTGTCATAATTTAAAAACTAATATGAAAAATAAAAAATAGTCGCAAATGCAGTCCATAAACAAACAAAACAGCAAACACAAATAAAGGCAATTGTCATAACATAACAATCCAACAATGAATACAAATATCAGAAAGTCATAATAGGCAACACACTCTTGAAATAGCATAAGAATCTGTGTAGACATGAGTCGACTTGTTTACCTCCATAAGTCGACTTATCAACCTTCATTAGTTGACTTTGTTGTTGTCTCCACTTATATGCCTTGAACTTCCACTATCAATGTACCATGTGCTTGGTTGATTTTCATTCCTTGCTTATACCTACAACTGAAACATCCTTTCTTCTCATTGGTACCCAAGCCATCTTGGGTCCATTTTGGTTAGTCATATAAACCACATTAGAAGGTGTTGTACCTTTTACCACCCAGATTTTCTTAACCTTAACACATCTCCTAATACTTTTACATGCAATTTCTATATGACCATCTTTCAAGCATCTAGCACATTGAACAACTTTTTCATCCTTGGTAAATTTGGAAATTAAAGAACAATCTCTATTATAAGGATCATATCCCAAACCATGTTTAGAAATAGAATATCTTTGTAAAGACAACATCTCTTCAAACTTTGCATTTCCACCAGCAAATTTTCCAACCACATAAGAAAATTCCTTTCTAAGTCTACCAAGTTCATTAGTAAGATTTTCTTTTTCAGCAAGGCATGTAGAATGATCTTCCTTAGGACAATCTAAATCATCAATCGTCTCATGTAAAGCATTATTTTCAGCAACCAATTCCCTTATTTTCTTTCTTAATTTCTTGTTGATTTCAATAGCTTCTTCAAAATCAATTTGCAAAGCATTAAAAGACTATAAGATCTTGATCAAAGAAAGTTACCTCATCTTCAACATCACTTGTTGAGGAGCTATTGGCCATAAGCGCTAGGTTGTTTTCATCATTGCTTTGAAATTCTTACTCATCATCACTCCACGTGGCTATAAAGCTAGTTTTCTTTTTCCCTTTGTCATTTTTCTGGAGATTTGAATTTGAGGATGAGCTTTTCTTTTCGTCATAACCCTTGGATCTTCTTTCCATGGCAAATTTCTTCCTTTCTCCATTTCTTCCACTATTTAATTCCTTCCTCCGATTTTTGAGAAGTCCCTTGAATTTTCTCAAATTTCTAGCGTACATTGCCATTTCTTCATCATCCTCTTCTTCATCTATTTCTTCATCACTTTCATCAAGAGAAGAAACATTAGCTTTTAAAGCAATTGACTTTTGTGACTTACCTCTTCCTCTTCTTGATTTTAGAATGATCTCATAGTTGATGAGAGATCCCACCAAGGCGTTGAATTCCAAGTGATTGAGATCCTTGGATTCCATAATAGCGATGACTTGCGAATCCCATTCTTTCGGTAGAGAGCGAAGAATCTTCTTCACCTTCTCACTATCCGTCATATGCTTTCCGAGGTTGCCTAATTCATTTATGATTTCTGCAAAACGATCAAGCATAATGGAAATAGACTCACCTTCTTTCATGACAAACATTTCATAGTTATGAAGAAGCATGTTGATCTTTGTCTCCCGGACTTGGTTGGTTCCTTCATGGGTGATGCGTAGTCTTTCCCACATATCTTTGGCGCTGGTACACAAGTTAACTCGGTTTCTTTCCTCAACTGTGAGAGCGCAATAGATTAGCTTCATCGCTTTAGCGTTGATGTAGGCTTGCCTCCAGTCATTGTCATCGTATTCCAGCTCCGTTTTTAACTCACCATTTTCTTTTAACGGTGATTGTGGACCGAAGATAATTATCTTCCAATATTCTACTCCCTTGCTAATGATGTGGTACTTCATAGGATTTTTCCAAGAAGAATAATTAGTACCATTAAATAAAGGAGGGCGATAATTTGTATTACCTTCTTCCGCTAGTTTGTTGTGTGCCATCCCTAGATACTTCGCTCTGATACCAATTGTAAGCGATCTAGAAGGGGGGTTGAATAGATCTTTAAATCTTTTCTTTGAAAATTTCTACAATAAAATCAGAAGTTAATTCACACAATAGTAATTTAAACAAATTTAAATACAAAGAGTAAGGAAGAAGATCAAACACTGTTTTTATAGAGGTTCGGTGCTAAGACCTACGTCCTCTACCTAAGCTCCCACTTAGGATTTTGCAAACCACTTTATTACACACTTTGTAGTTCAGTGTGAACTCTTACAATCCCGCTTGATTTCCGGCTCAAGCTACCTTTATACTTGATTTGTCTTCCGACACAAATCTTACCAATACCGCTTGATTTTCGGCTCAAGCTACCTTTACAGATGATTTGTCTTCCGGCACAAATCCTACCAACAACACTTGATTTCTGGCTCAAGCTACCTCACACGTGACCTACCACTAGTCACTCAATTTGTAAAAGAAATAGGATAAAGATCTAAGAACAAGTGCTCAATACAAATGTAAACAAAGTAAGAACAATGATGAGCAATTTTGAGCAAGATAAGAGTATTTTGGCTTCTAGAACTTGTATATACTCTTCATCAATCATCCACCCTTTATATAAAAAGAAATATAACTGTTGGAACTTATTCTAGCCGTTGCTAGATTGAAATGACCTTTCCTTAATAATCTCCCTTCCATTTTTGGCTAATTGGACCGTTGGAATTAATGTGTTGTACCCATAAGTCGACTTGTCGAGTTGTATAAGTCGACTTGTGACAACATTTTACTTAAACTTGCATCTTCGCTCTTCTGTAAGTCGACTTGTGATGTGTAAGTCGACTTGTGGTCCATGATAAGTCGACTTGTATGCTGTTAGTCGACTTGTGTTGACATATATTACTTGTATAGGAAACTTCCATCTTGATTTGTACAATTCTTTCATTGAATATCAATCCCAAAATACCTGAAACAATTTCTTAACCAATTCTATACATTTTATTATTATCAAAACATAAGTGGAATTAATTTGTCAACCACCATTGGTCCAACATATCCTCTTTCCTAATCTGAGCACACTTTGTCAAGGTGATACTCTAAAAAGCAATTCATCTTTTGCTTGATGTTTCACATCTCTTTAGTGTTAATACACTTAACTCTTATGTCTATCTCAATATATTCTATATCTTAGGTGTTGATCCACTTAATTCAATCATCTTTTTTTAGTCACTTAATTTCTAATATAGATTAATTTCACCTATCAACAATATCTCAAATCAATTTTGGCCTTATACTATTTTAGGCCTTATTTATCCCAATATAAAGGAGGACAACTCTTTTTGTTGTATGGCGCCTCATACGATATGATTATTATGCTTAAAGTCGATTAAAACTATTCATTGACCTCATGTTCCTATGAACTCCAAAATGTAAGCTTTAAGCATATCTTCTACAGTTGAGAATGTTGGCAACTCATACATGCAGTCATTTGCTTCTACATCCGTAGTCGTTAAATGCTATTTCAGCAAATTCCTACTAGGATATATATCATAGGTTGTTATTTGTGCTTTCTCTAATAATCTCTTCACTCAATCATTTTTATCGGGTACACATACTTTTTATTTCAATAACAATGTATGATTTTCTAATTCAAACTCAGAATTCAGATTCACTTTTAATTTCTCAGTAAGACTCACAATTTCTGAATCCTCAATTTGGGCTTTGTTCTTGTGAAACTTGTAATATCCCGTCCCCATATTAAGGGTTAGGACCTAAAATTTCAATGCATGTAAGCTCAAAGAGAGATTAAGGAAATGCATTTTTCTTGCTTATGCATAATGTTAGCATATATGCACATGAATATTGAATCTTTGCACAAAAATAAGTGTACATGCATTCATTGACAACTTATGGGCATGATTGTTTTTAAATGTGATGTTATTGAAAATGAGAAGTAGAGAAAATGGAAAGAGTGATCTAGGTATGAGTTGAGATAAGGGAAGACGTGGAAATAAAATTGGTAGTGATCTGGAAAATGTTCACCGAATATGCTTCAGTCTTTTAGCCACAACGTTTTCTCTAGTTGTCCAAACGAGATGATTCTTAATTTGGATTAACCTAGAGATATATGGCTACATTTTGTATGAAAATATAGAATTTCAATTCTATCTCTAAGAGTCTCAAAATTTGTCATGAATTGAAAACTGGGTCTAGTACATTGGGAGCTGAAGGTGAAATTCGTGTTCTAATTTCGGGAGAAAATTTGGATTTATATAGAAAGATTTTGGCAAAATTGTCTTTTTGGAAGTTGTATATTTTTTTACCAGATTTCCAATGATATAAAGTTTGTAAATTTTATATATCGGAGTTGAAAGATACGAGCATTACAAGTTAGGAGGTTGCATCATCTTAGTTTGACTTTTTGCGTCTCAGTTTGACCATCTCATTTTGTTTCGTCTTAGAATGACGTCAGCGTCGTCTTAGAATGGCATCACTATCATCTTAGTTACTGTTCATCATCTTATTTTGACTTTTTGTGTCTCAGTTTGACCGTCTCATTTTGCTTCATCTCATGACATCAGCATTCGTCTCATGACGTCAGGATCGTCTCATTTTGGCCAGAACATCTTCTAGTCCAAATTTGATCCTCTAGATGACAAAATTGGTCTTTAAAGTCTTCATAAAAGTTGTAGATCTTGAAGTTCTCTTTCTATTCATCTAAAGAAAACCTGAATCCGAGTTCTATATCTAAAGTTATGCCCATTTTTCCAATTTGTCTCAGTATGACGTCAGCATTTGTCTCATGACGTCAGCATCGTCTCATTTTGGACAGAATATCTTTGTCCAAATTTGATCCTCTAGATGACAAAATTGATCTTTAAGGTTTTCATAAGAGTTGTATATATTGAAGTCCTATTTTTATTCATCTAAAGAACACCTGAATCCGAGTTCTTTACCTAAAGTTATACCCATTTTTCCAATTCATCTCAGTATGACGTCAGCATTCGTCTCATGACGTCAGCATCGTCTCATTTTGGCCAAAACATCTTCTAGTCCAAATTTGATCCTCTAGATGATAGAATTGGTCTTTAAGTCTTCATAAGAGTTTTAGATCTTTAAGTTCTCTTTCTATTCATCTAAAGAAAACCGGAATCCGAGTTCTGTATCGAAAGTTATACCCATTTTTCCAATTCATCTCAGTATGATGTCAGCATTAATCTCATGACGTCATCATCGTCTCATTTTGGCTAGAACATTTCTAGTCCAAATTTGATTCTCTAGATGATAGAATTGGTCTTTAAGGTCTTCATAATAGTTGTAGATCTTGAAATCCTCTTTCTATTCATCTAAATAAAACCTGAATCCGAGTTCTTTACCGAAAGTTATACTAATTATCCCAAGATAGGTTCAATATGATTAAGGACAAAGCCATGTTTCATTCTTTTTTCCATAACTTCTTCTATAAACAATCGAATGACTTGATTCTTGAACCATTAGATTCATAAGAAGTTGTTCTATATCTCTGCCAAAAATCATAGCTATATGAAATCAATTAATAAAGATTGAGTGAAAAAGTGGAACGGGTATAGTGAGTGTGCTCTTAAATAATATGAACTGATGGTATTCCACTGAGCACATTTCAGTATTTTAATGATATCTTGATTTGTAGAGCTCCAAATGAGATGATTTCTGATTTGTAGTAAATTGGAGACATGGAACAACAAATGGTATGAAAAACTTGGAATCTATTTCAATCTTTAAGATGTTTAAATTCATATGGAAGTTGTGCATAGTACATTGTTTGGGACAAGAGCAGTCCCAAAATGTTTGAAGTATAACTTTCACACTACTGAACCAAATTGAATGTTTTTGGTGTCATTGGAAACGTAAGACAATAGAGAAAAGTCTTCTAGAAGAAAGTTAGAATGTACAAGGGTACTTTTGACAAGACACTTACGTGTAAAAGACATAAGGCATAAATGGAAGGGCAAATGAGACAATTCTCAATCATTAAGGGCATAAATAGAAAAGGAAGTGTTGTCTTGCCTATAAATGGAGTAGAAACACGTGAATGGAAGGAAGTAGAAGAGAAGAACGAAAATTCTAGAGAAAAGAGAGAGAATGTCATGAAAAAGAGAGAGAAGTACAAATAAAAGAAAAGAAAGAGAGAAAGAATAGACAACAAATTAGGGTTTCAACTTCCCTAGCCTACTAGAGAGATTTTGGAGTAGATCAAAAAGGGAAACAAGTAGAGGAAGAGAAGAGCTTCCCTTTTGAGCCAGGTATTCCTTCACTTGGTAAAAAATGAAGGTTGTGTAGGTCAAGTGTCCGCATTCAGGCGTTCCTAGAAATTGAAAGCAAATGCTAATCTGGAGCGTATTGTGAGTCAACCTAGATGATTCCTAGGATTGATTTTTTTTGAATTATTTGAGGTGTTAGCTTCCAATTATAAATTGTTTGTGATTTGATTTGAATTCTGGACTTAAATTCTGAGGACTTTGTTATGTGAATATGGGTATTGGAAGTGCTTTATTTTGATCTGAAATCCTGTATGATGTGTGAATTCTCAACGAGAGTTGAATGCCAGACTTAGATATGATGATAATGAGTTTCTGATTACATATCGCATGTGATTATCTGATATGACATAATATGTATGTGGTGCATGTCATAAAATGCATGCTCAGATAAAGGTGTTGTGACTTGAGTGGCTAATGAAGCACTTCCACGTAGAGCTTTGCTCCGTGATATATGTTTTGTGTATGAGCTATGTTCGTGATTTCGTTTCGACCGAGCCCTATGGGCCAGTAATTGTGTATAAGTATGTGATGGGCACTCGGTCACAACAATAACAACGAATATGAGTCTCATGTATATAACATTATAAGATTGAATCCATTGAATGAATATTTATGAAATATGTGTGTTAAATTTGATGAACTCATCAATGATGGTTCACTCACTGAGTTCGCAAAAACTTACCCAAAATTTGCAAATATTTTTTAGAATTTTGAAGAATACCCCATTAGGCCAACGAGAGTATCCATACAACTTTCAAGTGAATGATAGAGGTCGGGATCAGTACGCGTTTGCATTGTATTTCTCTATTTTGTATCGAATTATATATTATGCAACTGTTTGTATAATTTTGTATTTCGAAATGAATCAAATGTTTTAAATTGTGAGAGGCCCTAATGGCTATTGGAAATATTTATGAATAAATGTGGGCCCAAATTTGAGTATCAATTTTTCGCATATTATGTTATTGATTTTAAAAAAAGAGCTTTATACTAACTTTTGAATGATTGTGTGCTTTAGCACGCAACCCTCGTGAAACACGGACTCGGGTATCACCATCGATGTCAGGTTCAGGTCATCGCGGGAGTGGGGTGTTACAAAACTGATCTTAAATTTTCAATAACTAATAATACTTCATTTTGTCCTAAATTCAACTCAACATTCTATGCTTTTTATTGCATTAGGTTTGGTAACCTCAACATCTAGATTTGTGCTATTCTGTTATTGAATTTTTTTGTTTAATGCATCACATACACACTAGCTTTATTAGAGTAGTACTCATTTGTACAATCATAATCTTTCAGTAATTTTATCTAATGTCTTAATCTTGTATTCATTTCTTTCAAACTCAATAATTATCGTAAACTTTAATGATCTCAGTATATTTATATATAGATCCAAAATGTTTCAATGTACATAAAATGTCTTTAAGCTCTCAAAGCAATTACAATTGTAGTAAATTCTAAACCATATTTCGAATAATTCAACTCATGAGACTTTAATTGTCTCTACATATACAAAAATCACTTTATTATGCTGCAACAGGTTGCATTTTAATCTCTAGTGTGAAATCTCATTATATAATACATAATCTCCAAATTCGAACAATATAATTAACATTGATGTTATAATTCCTTATAATTCTTTTTACATTCATCAATCCATACAATTTACACGTTTTCCTCAAGGTTTTTTTGGTTAAAGGGGCTAATATCAGTAAAAACTCCTCAACAATCTCTGGTGGTATCCAATATACAGCTAGTTCTAGAAAACTTCGGATCTCTTATATATTCCTTGGAGTTTCTCACTTCATCATTACCTCTATTTTCTTTGGGTCTCCGAATATGCCATGTTAAGATATTATACGGCCCAACATTTTATTTGATCAAGCTAAGATTTACTCTTATTAAACTTGGCATATAATTGTTTCTCCTTCATGATATGTAAGATTTACCTCAAGCATTCAAAATATTCTTCTCAACTTTTCAAATACATTCAATATATCATCTATGATCATAGTCACTAATTGATCCAAGCAAAAATTGGAACACTTTATTCTTCAATACCATAATACTGTAAGGGGAATTTGTTAACTCCAACAGATATTACCAAAACTCAATGTGCCTATGATTAGTTCTCGTAATTCTTGAAGTAACTAATTGTTCAATGAGCCAATATTATCTCATATTAATTTCAGTTTCCCAACTGACTTCTTCTCTCGAATGATTTTCTCCATTCATTTGATTTCCTCTAATATTTTCATTGACTTATTCTAATGTCTGTTCATTCATACTAGTTTCTCCACACATTTCAATTTACTCACTATCTTAACTTCCTGAGTTGGTATTACATTCATCAAATCTAATATATATCTCTTGAAAATATTTGCGTAGAATATAGTGTGGACCTAAGTTCTCCTCACGTTAGTAATAATGTTGCCCCAAATTCAAGAATCCAATCACGTAGTTAGATATTTTACATCAAATAAAACACATATATTCTTTATAACATATTCTACCTGATGCCTGAGTCTCAGTTAGAAACAGGACTCCAATATTCACTTCTAATTTGTTCCATCGTCGTTCATTCTTAGAAGTAAACCATTTGGTCTACTTAACCTTATTCGGTGAAATTCTTCTTCAAAAGAAGATTTCTTGCTACTATCATCTATACTATTCATGTAATCCTTATTAATCAACTGTTTTCATCATTACTTATCAGCCATTCTTAGTACCTTAAGAAGATCAATTTTTATCATTTCTTACAATACTCTATTTACCAAAACTCGATGAGGTAATCACCATATTTATTTCATATTCAAACTACTCATAGGAATTTAACATTTTACTTATTTGTTAAAACTCCAAGTTCTTCAAAATCATGTGAACCCTAGCTTTCCATGATACACGATCATCGACAGTCAAAGGTTGTAAGTCTTTAATTAAAAATGAAGAAGACAACGAAATAGTAGTAATAAATGAAAAATGAAAAATGAAAAATGAAAGCAAGCTTCAACTTGGATTGGTTAGAAAATTCGTGGAAGTGAAGAAGCTTGTAAAAGGTGGAGAAAGTCACGAAGAAGAAGGAGAAGTAAGCAAGATTCAGACAATTAAATTGTCTTTCAATTCTAACCGTAGGAATAAAGAATGGCAAATGACATTTATCACTTGCCACATGTCCAATTCCTTGAGCTTAAATTAGGTTCTCTTATTAAACGAGTCCAATCAACTCAAATATTTATTTCAATTGTTTCTCAATTTTCAATGACATTTGTCAGTAAATTCCAAAATCATTTATAAAATTTTTCACTGTCATTTGACTCTTATTTCTACTACCATTAATCAATTATTCTGTCACTTTACATTTTTCTTACCAAAAATAACCTTAATTTCAGAAAAGTCTCATATTTTACAAAAAATTCTAATTCACTACATATACACACTAACTCAATTTTTAAGACACATAATCTGCAATTCACATTGTAATCGCATTAAAACAATCATTTATACCAGTGGTCTGAATACCATTCCGTACCGGACGGTACAGACCGGATCGTTCCGTTCCGGCTGGGATCCGGTACCGGAATGTTAACAATTGTACCGGGGAAAAAATTCGGCCGGTATCGACCGAAGATACCAGAAAATTCCAGACAGTTCCGCAAAATTTAGAAAACCTAGGGACTAATTTGCAAATAAGTAAAAAAACCCTAAAAAACTACCCCCACCTTCGGCCGCCCACTCTCTTCTCTCTCTCTCTCTCGTCCTTTGCCTCCGTCTGCCCTTTGCCTCATCAGTGTTTGTCTTTTGCTCGCCTCGTCGTCACCCTTCGCCACCCCTCCTTGGTCTGGATCTGGACTCCGGTGGTCTCCTCGCGTCTTCCTCTTCTCCTCCTTCAACGGCGACAAGCCGACAACGCCTCCGCTGGCCTCAAACTCCCCAATCTCGAAACAATCAACGGGTCAAGCTGAGTCACGTGTCGGCCTAGCCACTTCCTCCTTCTCAACAGACTCGACATTGGTGAAGCATTCCTCACCGGGCTTTGGGTCGTGACTCGCCATGACAAACGACCCAACCACCTCCTCTTTCGGATCCGAGAAGAACCCTTGTTTTCTCTCCATTTGATGGCTCGCTTCACTCCTCAAGAATAACAAGACCGCAAAATGAAAGCAAAGCTTGTTTCTTTATGGTGTTAGTGAAGAACAAGAATGAGAAAGAGCAAAACAAAAGCAAGTGGGAGAGTGTAAGAAAAAAGATAAAAAAAAAAGCATAGGAAGTCACTTTCAGCTTGCATTTGGGCGAGAGTTTTGAATCAAGCTTTGATTAAATGTAGTTAAGTCTTAACATTAGAATCCGAAGTGCTAGACCATTGGTTGTGAAAAAGGGTGTGGGAAAAAGTTGTCAGCAATTAAAATATTTTTTTTATTCTTATAAATAATTATTTTAAAATTTACGAAAATAAATATTGAATTAGATTGAATTTGAAATTGAAATTGAAATTGAAATTGGAATTAGATTTTGGAATTGGATTGAAAATTACATTTAGAATTTGGAATTGGAAGTGAATTAGAAATTAAAATTTGCAATTTGGGATTGGAAATTGGATTTGGAATTTGCAATTTGGAATTGGAAATTGGATTTGGAAGTGAATTAGAAATTAAAATTGAAATGGTGATTTATTGATTATTGAATTGTGGAAATTGGCTTGTGATTTATTATTGTATTAATATTGAATTGTTGAATTATTGATTATTGAAATTGAATTTGAGTTTGAGCAATTGAATATGAGAATTGAGATTGAGTTTGATAATTTGAAATGTTTTATTGTACATGTATTTTATTTAATGATAATTTGGTGCTTATGGTTAACCTTATATTTTAAATTTAAATTTTAAAGTTAAATTATTGATGTTGATTAATTAGTTGTTAAAACTTAAAATTGAAAGTTGATAATCAAAATCAAAACAAAATTTAAACCTAATTGTAAAATTGATAATCAAATATGAAATTAATAATTAAATGTAAAATTGATAATCAAAATTAGTGAAATTGAAAAGCTTAACATTAATTGACACATTCTTAATATTTGTTAAATGGTTATTTTTTAATATTTGGGTATTGAATTTTAGTAAATAATTAGTTAAGTATAAAATTATGGAATTAGAAATTAATAATAATTTGATTGTAGTTAATGATAGTATTTGCTAATTTGAGTATTAGTTTTAGCCTTTTAGGTAGGTAAATAATTAATTGACTATAAACGTTAAAAGATGTTGAACTTTAATGTAATGGAATGAAAATGATCATTTGGGTCAAAGGTCAGATTCAATAAGTATCGCTTATTGACAATTGAATTTCAGGTTTTTATTTTTCATCTTCTTCTAATTTTACTTGTATTTGATCATTGATGTTCATGTTAAATTATATGTATGTAATGTAACTGTAATTTTTTTGTTTCAGGTTCAACTTCTACTTGATTGCTTATTCGTCATCAACTCTTTTTGTAATATTTATTGTCTTTTTATCGGATGTTTTAAATCTTTTGATGTAAATATGTAATATTATTTATTATAATGATAAAATTGTATGATTGTAATATTTTAAATGCTTTGTATTATTCTTAGTTTTATAATTGTATGATGATGATTGTCTTTGTTTATCTTAATTGTAGTTATTATTTATATGTAAAATATTTAAAATTATTATTATTTAAATTAATTGTCATTATTATTTATTATTAAGATTTTTGAAAGCATGGTTGATGTAAATAAAGAATTAGTAAAGTATACAGTACAACTGTATAATATATCAATATAGACTATTTTGCAAATTTTAAAAATTTAGGACTATTTTATAAATTTAAAAAATTCAAAGCAGCATTCTAAGACAGCCTGCTTTCAGTTTCAATCCGATAATCTGTTCTTCGATGCGGTATTCATAACATTGATTTATACCTAAAAAATGTCAAATGAGTGTATGAACAATTCATTATAATGTGTGCAATAATCAAATTCATGTGTGTGTATCCTAACATTATGCATGAGCATAAAATGCATTTTTTTTATTTCTCATTACTATTTCTCAACTATAGAAATCTAGGATTCTAACTCTTACTATGAAATGGGATGTCACACCTGCATGACTATGTTTCATTTATTAACTACTATGTACAATTTTACGTCACATAATACTTCTTTTATTAATCAGCTTCACACATACTACTACTTTTATTCATTAGCTTCTCTCCTATTACGGTGACGTATTATTTGTTTACTAGTTATCTTCAATGCTATGTCGTATCCCTCTTCTTCGGCGGTCATCAACTTCTCGCTCCTATCATATCAAATCTCAGATCAACCTCGAGGGCTATTCCTCTATCGTAAACATTATGGAGTCAAGACTTAGTTGGAGTTGCGAAATTTGTTCCCATCAACCTCAAAAGAAACGCAAAGAAAAGAAGAAAACGAAAATAAATAAAAAAGCAGCTTCATCGACGAAGCAACAACTGGGAATGTACACAGTGAAAGTAAATTAGTTACGGTAATGGCAGTATCATAAACAGCAGAGACGAAACGAGACGTGTTTAGTTTCCCAGAAAGTGAGAAAGTAACATGAATTGACAAACAAGCAATAAACAAAAAAATATATATTCAAGCGAGGTTAATGACGCAAAAGCAAGTTCCTGAGATATGGTATAGGAAAACGAAGACAACCCAGAAAGCAAAAGAATGTTATGTTCCTGAGCTATGGTCTAGGAAAACGAAGACAACCCAGAAAGCAAAAGAATGTCTCCGAGATGTGTCTGGTACGCGTGATGTATGCTGAAATACACCACATATTTGAACCCTATGAAATGCTAGTTCTAATGCGTCTGTGATCAGATCAAGTTTTGATGCCCACTAATTGAACCCATAAAGCCAACAGGTTTGCACTTGGCATCACCACCATTGCAGCATTTGGCTCCATAACCAATTTCATCTTTTATTTGTCAGTTGATTCAATAAAATAATATTAAAAATCTAAAGCAAACGGGAAATAAGTCTTTAGGTATGTAAATATATTAACTTGTATCACTGCAGACATCTATTCATCAGGCTATTAAAACCTTATGTCGAAAAGAGAGAAGAAAAAAAAAGTTCACAGAAGTCTAGTTCAAGTTCTCAGGTAGAGAATTTACATATAATTGCCCATAAATGACCAACAAAAAGATATATGACATCATAAAGATACAAGGCAAATGCGGTAACCCAAATTTCTCCTCCAGAGTATTCCGGCAACAACCTCAAACTCCGGATAAAAGGTGCTGATGGTAGAAGAACATCACTTAGTGCTATCTTCCACAAAAGACCAATCCCTATGAAGAAATGAAGGTCTTGAGGTTAGAGCTGTACACCTGTATTCGCTATACTTCAGTCTCTTCGAGTCTGAGTTCAGCTCCTATCTACAACCTCTGCTGGCAAGTTCAGATCAAAATAGCCACCATCTTCCTTTCTAGCACGTTTCAAAGCAAAGCATCCACTATCATCTGAACTTCCAGAATCTGAAGGTCTCTCTTGCTTTGATGTCCCACCTAAAAACAAGAAGTCACTATTTTAAATAAGAGATTTTGGTAGATGAATCATCTACTTTCCACTTCACGTTGAGTGATTCTATCCCTTCTATTAAAAGGCTTCTAAAAATTGAGCTAAAATAACAAAATTTTCATCAAGTTTTTCAAGCATAAAGTTGTGCTCTTGCATATAATTGTCTTCCACTGCAATTCAAAGTGCTTTTGAAGTGCGGGAATAAGATAAGCAAAATATAACCATTCATGAATCGGGAAAAGTTTCTTTGCAGTCGTACAAGACAAATTCATGTCAAACCACAAAAATTTACAAGAAGCAAAAACTTTAAGCTGGATCAATGTTAGCAAAATCTAGGAACGGCAGATGGAGAGTACCAAGCTCGTAATTTCAAGGAAACGAAGTACAAAACCTTCTATTGCAGCAACTGCTGCCTAAGAGTTATGTGCTAGAACCAAAAAAATTACTTCAAGAGTAATATTAAACTTCGCCCACCACTTGATGATAGAAACATATTTGTAGCATTGGTTTTGGAGCTCCAACCAGTGGTAAGTTCTGATGCCTTCTCAATGCCCTTTGACTTGTATGGAGCTATGTTATGCATACCCGGTTGGAGAGAACCCAACAAATCATTCTCAATGCACTCGTACCTGCAAGAAAATTCGTTACTTCAAGAATTTGGAAAGTCCAAGTATTTTCATGTTTTTGCAACAACTGAACTCACATTTTCTTACAAAGTGAATCAGTGACAACAGAAAGATTAATGACTTGCATTCTTATATCCATTACTTTATCATCACTGTATTGTTCAAAAGGCTTCCCCAGAAACTTGGAGAGTTTCTCAACGTTTGACTCAAGCTGCTGTTGTTGATCCTCGAATAAACTCTGCTTTATCTCCCTGTCCACCTCTGTCATTCCATCCTCCAAAAGCTCCTCACCAAACATATAAAATGCAAATGGGTACGAGTATGAAAGAACCCGTCGTGATCTAAAAAGTCTCTGAAGTCCATTTGTTACCCAGCTGAAATCTCGGAGCCTTGATTCCTTCTCTTCTGAAATTGACACCTTACGCATAATTGTCTTTTTAAGTTTACTTTCAAGTTCAAAGGAATCCGTATGAGCTTTATAACGATTATGATAGTGCATGTATCGGTATAGATCCCGCTTTGCCCGCTCAGTTTTTTTCTCTTGATCCTCTTTATATCGACCACAACTGTGGCCAGCTATCCTTGACCACGTATGGTCTCTACCAGTAGCTCCACCGCACAGCCAACTGAGTGAAATGAGAAATGACACAAGTATCATGTAAGCCACCAATATGAAAAAACATTAGTATGAGACAGGAAGATGTGGCATGAAACATCAAATCTGAGATGATATATCCATTCGCAGATAATAGTCAGAACAAGCTAAGTCAAGCCTAACCATCTGACTGTTCGAAAGAGCAGTAAACAACCACGTGTGACTCATGCTGGCTATGGTTTAAGAGTAAAGAGACATTGCTGGGATTATCATTCAGGTGACAAACATAAAATCAATCTGTCAAATTTAGAAACAAAATGCCTTTTTATGAACATACTGACTACAGTTCCTTTGCTTTCTGTTCTCCTTATGAATAAGAATTAATCATATTGCATGTGCAACTATCAGAGCATGACAGAGAGTCCTCACCAAAATGCTTGTCCACATACACAGCTGACAAGGTTACAGCCACCATTCTTCTCCACTGGTTTGTGACACTTGGGACAAGGTTTTGTATGAACCGTGATCCAGTTAACGGTTTCAGATTCATCTCGGCACTTTTTGCTCCAGAGCTCCCACATCAAACACGAACAAGGCGAGTGCGTTTCTGACAAGCAACTAAAACAAAACTGCATGCCACAAGAACATTCTACCTCGCAAAATTGGTCTTCCTCCACTCTTATAGCATTCCCACAATGTGGAGTGCTTGGACACCATTTTACCATTTTGTTGTCCTCAATATATGACTCAAGGAGAAACCGCTCAAATTTTTCTGCTAAATCAGGATGCCTTTTGCTTACTAGGTTTCTAACAACAGCCTCGTCACAGATAGCATTGCATTTGTATGCCATGCAACGAATGCGCTTGCTCTGACCCTCATTTATTTTCACAATAAAGTGCTCTGTCCAACCTTCAAATGGAAAAATCAATATAAGAGATGTCTTCAGCGATCTTTGCTGCATTACATAAACAGTGATGGAGACTAAAAGTTCAACCCATATTGGCAAGGAGACAAAAAAAAAAAAAAAAAAAGAAACAATACAACATTTTATCACAGGGCTTGACCTTTTAATAAATAAATAGCATGAAATTCTACAAGTTTTCAGCACGAATTTTAAAAGGTCAGCACTAATAAGTTAATATCTTTCTTATTTTCGAAATGCACATTCAGTACCAATAAACTTAAAATCACACTAAATTCATCTTTAGCCAAAGTTCAATGTGTTTATGTAAAGATAGAAAAGCAAACCCAAGTTGTCATAAAGGGCATGCTTCAAAGGGAAAACTGATCGAGAATGGTAATAGCACTTACAGTCATTACAAAATGAATGGCCACAGTCCATCCTAGTAGCCTTATCACGAGACAAATCTTCTATGCAAATATCACATCTTACTGTAGAGCATGAAGTCTGTTGTGAGTCATTATCCTGACTTTCAATGATAGTAACACCAGCTTCAGTAAACAAGAATGATTTCCCTTTCTCTACAAGAACAGCAAATAGCCTCTCAACATCCCAACGGTAATGGATCAACAAAGTTCGAGCATGATGTTCTCTTAGTGATAGCAACTCCATTACTCTACGTAAATCCTCCCTCTTTGTACATGCATTCAAAGTCAGGCATCAGTACTTGCTGCATTAGAATATATAGAAGGTAACGATTCTAATGATCAGTTTTCATTTTCTGGGCTTACCTGAGCTGCCAATAGGGATTCTTTTCTGATCACCTGCCAGATGGTAAAGAGTTGAGTAAAACGAAACCAAATCTCTATAATGCAAGAAGTTTGGTTACCAAAAACAACGTCTTCAGTAGTTCACATTGAATGCCCAACAAATAAAAACAAACACTTTGTTCCAAAGATCAAAATTTTGATAAGTTATACTCCCATTAGTCAGAAAAGACAATTTAAAAAGATCTATTAAAGAAAAACAGTCCACGTTGGGCAGAAAACAGTTGAAAACTTCAAAAAGATCAACTTGATAAGCAGCTATTGCATAACATTGACAAATTCATGAATCAGATGAATCAACAAAACGGACTCATTGAACCAAACCAAACCCTTCCAATCAACCCCGTAATTACATAGAAGAGAGAAAAAAAAACCAACATCCGAAAACGATCGACTTTAAAAAGAAAAGAGCAAGGAAGCCAAAATCTTGAAACAAACCTGCCAAGAATTACATAAATTTCCAGTCGTTACCATCGCAAATCCACATACAACCCTGATTATATTCATTAAAACACGAACAGAAACTAGGGCAAAAAGAGACCAAAAAAGAGAACTTTAAAATGAAAAAATAGGAAAAAAGTCGAAATTTAATAACCTTAGGACCCTTGGGGGTAACTCTCTGGAAATGGGAATCTTCATTATCAAGACCGTCGAGAGACTCCCGATCATCGGAGTAGTAGCACTCCTCGTCACTGTCACCGTAATCCTCCATCTAAAATCAAATTAATTAAACCAACCTATGTACAATCTAATTCCGTTTCAATAACTGTGTAAAATGTGATAAAGGAATAGAATCTAATCCCCTGATCCGAGGAGGTTTCCGGTGATATAGAGGATTGCCGGCGACGAGAGAGAAGCGAATAGGTGAAGAGCCGGGGGGGAAGAGAGAGAGGGAGAGAGAGTAGAAAAGGTTGAGCGTTTGTTTGCGAGGGGTATTATTATTTGCGTGTAAAGCACACTGGCTGCGCTACGCTGTCGTTTCAGCCTGTTCAAATAAGATAAAGGTCTGCGGTGAATTGAACTGTCATTAAAGGGTTTCTTTTTGTTTTTTATTTATTATTAAACATTTTCTTTTGGTTATCATAAAACGGCTTTTTGAAAAAAAAAATTATGTATTTTATTAAGTAATAAGGCTAAGTCAACAAAAAGATAATCTCTTATATCAAATTTCACATTTTATTTGACATTGAAAAAATTAAAAGTTTGAACCTAAAATTGAAATTGTAGTTTATAATATTGTATTATGAGACGCAATATACAAGACTCCCCACTTTGCGAGTTATAACATACGTAATTTTATAAAAAAAGCCTTTTTTTATAAATTAAATTTGTAACCTTATAGTCACATGTTAGTTAAGAATGTTTTAGTTTTACGTTAAGTGGGAGTTGGAGAAGAGCATGTATTGATCATTTAATTAATCTCGTTCTTAGTTTCAAAGTATCTATTGTTGCATATAAAGATTACTTGTACTATGGCATGTTCCTTGTTCGTTCTCGCATTTGCTTTTGTTTCATTCCAAAGACATGTAATGTTGTTTTGTAGTGTCTTTGAACATTCAACCAGTTTGACCAAAATGCATCACCAAGGAACCATCCAATCCAGTGAGATGTTCTAATTACACCCTTCACCGTCCCAAGATTTCCTATCTTGAATTGGCATATACATAATCAATTCCACATGAAAATATTGGTTGGTTGGTAGCAGCTGCTCAAAGCCATGCATAAAAGTTCTTACAACTTCCAGTTATGAAGTTAAATGAATCATAGATGCAATAACCATAACAAGAATTGAGAAATTGAAGTTTACAGGTCTACAAAATATATTCCGCCCCTTCTAATTCTTCTTCAGGTAGAGATGTAAGAAGCATACCAAGAACATAACTACTTGAGAAAATGAAAGTTACTACCAGTTCTAAGAATCTTCCCCGATGCGGGTTCGGAAAATATAATCCTCCCCTTCTAATTCTTCTTGAAGTAGGCGTATGGCAGGTACCTCATTTTTTTCACCACAATCAACACAATATTCGTCCTTTGATGCTCTCTTTCCCTGAGAAATGTCATTTTAAAAGGCGTAAATAAATGATAAAAACTTAAATACCGAACAGTCCGAAATATCTTTATCTTTTGATCTCCCTCTCCAGATCTCAAGATATCCTCAAGTTAGAGAGAAAATCCCAAGTCCAATTTCAAAGAATTAAAGGAAATGTTGTGGAGGAACATGGATTTATATCAACAGTCTAACAAGTTTAGCTGATGAATGAAAAATCTGGAGGCTAACCTTCCTCAAGACGTAGAAAAAATAGTGGAATCCATCACCAAAAGTGCACCATTCAACAGACCACGTAAATTCAGGAGAGTTAAATAAACGCCGTCGGAAGTGTGGCTGCACAAGATGAACATAAAATCAGAACAATGGCACAGACAAGTCCCATCTCCAAGACCCTAGATAAGTCTCACACCTAAAACAAGACCGCTCTTAAAGTGATAAATTTTGATTTTGAATCCACCTGACCAAAAGAAATCGAGATGAAAATGCCATCAGATTTTAGAACTCTGTGAACACCTTCCAGCATTGCTTTCATCCTAGTTAAAGCTTCACACCTTGGGTTCCATGGGTCACCACTATCGACAAACAATACATCCTTCACAGGGAAAAAAATATTTATGCTTGTTAAGCACAAAACTCATCTTAAACCTCAAACATTAGACAATTGAAAAATGACAATTGTGGTGAATAATCTGAAAAAGTTTGAAAAGAAAAGAAGGTAGCAACAGTCTTAAGCATCAATTTACCATTGTTCCTTTCTCAACAACCACATCAAAAGACTCGTTGCTAAAGGGCAGGTCTAGCATGTCAGCTTGCAGCACTTTTATTTCTGATGATTGAGGTGACAAGAAAGAAAAACTATGAAAATACTATTTAATGTTTAATGTTTCATCCTAAAAGTAAGTCCTCGTGCAGAAACGTAGCTTTGAATATCATGTACTTGAACACAACTACAACTCCAACCTACTTCTCTAACAAGGTATCAACAAACAGGAACTATATCTTTGGATCTGTGAAATGGCAAACATCTAATACGGTTTTGCATTAAGTAGGAAAGATGACTCGAACAGTTTCCAACAATACATACCTTCATATCCCTTGGCCAACAGTCGTTTCTGCATCTTCTCCACTGCAATGGCAGACAGATCAATGCATGTTATCTCAACGATTCCATCTTTGTACATCTCTTCAGACAACTGTGAGTTGCCACAACCAAGCTCCAGCACCTACACCATCCAGCCATCTAATCAACGAATAACTCCCAAAACGTATCCACTGGCCAAAATTCGACAGAGAGCTGAAACAAGACGGGACAAAGCAACCAACGTAGGACAATTTGAAAACTTGCAAAATTGAGTTACCGTCCAACTATCCCAACATTCACACAACTAGAACCCATTTTGTTAATTCAAGTAAAGCAAATGCAATGAGCAAACCACAAAATTCAACTTTCAAAAATACCCATCGTTTAAAAAATGGAAACTAGTATTCACCAGTGAATCCCTTTTAGGCCCTAGATTACAAAACAGTAAAAATGGTAACTTTGATCTTTAAAATGAAGCAGTTTGATCAATACTCATATACTAAACGGTAAAAAGAGAGGAATTAGGACAATACGGAGGCGTTGGTGGGGACATATGACTGAATGAGATGACGAAAATGAGAATAACCTTTGAACCACTCGTAGTGCTCTTCCTGAGAGAATCTTTCATCCCTAAATAAAAAATCAAAAACATCGAAAATTACCAGCATGAAAGAGAAGTTCCAAGTTAGAGACAATTCAAAAAAAAAAAAAAGAGAGAGAAAGAAAGAGGCACAAAGTTGAGATTTTTTCAAGACGATTTGTTACCAGTACTGAGGGTCAAGGTAGGACAGAACGTTGGAAGGAGTAAAGTCCCGCTGTCGAGTCCTGTCTTGGGTCTGATCCATTTGTCGCACTGATCCTCACTTTGATTCAACTTCTCGACTTTCTTCTACTATTCCCTTCTTTGCTCTCCTTCCAGGCGAAAAAGCAGCCCCTAGACCCAGTTATAAGAAGACTGTCCAATTTTTCATTTCAGTAAATCAAGTATTTAATTAAAATATTTAATGAATAAATGATTCCGAATTAGACGAGACTTGTAGTATTGTTTATTTTAATCAATTAAAATAATCATCTTTTAAATTTTAAAATTAAAATATTCTAAAATTTGTGTTTTATCAGTTGAATCATTTATTTTCAAAATAAATCTATATATCTTAAAACAAAAGGAAGGGAAGATAAACCTATCCTATGATAAGGACAGGTCCACCAAGAGCTCATAAAATAAAGTTTATTTTAATCTTCATAAAAATAAAAGAAAATAAATAAAGCCTATTTTTAACCTGATAAATAATAATATTATTTTTATTCTTTTTTTGGTAAATATATTATTTTTATTCTTTAAAAGAGCTCAAAAATAGGTAAAATAGAAATTCTTTTTACTTTATCCGTGCTAATAAAATATGAAAAACGACCCAACCTGTTACAAATACACTCTTATTATTAATAGATCATTTATCTAGTGCATTTCTTGAGTCCCGTTGAGCAAACTTAATCTTCCACATAATAAGAATTAATATAACAATAAATTCAATATGTAGCAGTTTACATCCTGCACACCATACTGCAAGACTAAAGCTTTCAGCAACAAAATCCTTGTCTGGACTATACAGCAAGACAATGCTTGTACTTTGGTTCCCGCAATTTTCACTTGCTAGTCTCTTCATAGTATATAAGCTGGCATGAACATGATGGTTCATATTTTGCTCAAGGAAAATCCCATCTTTCTTTACCTCTTCAAATGCTCAGGTAAAAGCTCTTCTTTCACCTCAATTTCTCCAGGGGGGGCTTGGAGAAGTCGGGGGCTTCAAGTCTTCATACCTTTGTTATTAGAAAAAGCAGAGAAAACAGTTAAGCCTGGGAGGTTTTTGACAAGTTTAACAAGCAAAAACAATTTCTGTCGAGCTTGGAAGTTGATTTTCAGAGGTAAGAACAAGCCTGATAATTATGACAATAACAACATATCTCAATTGAGCAAGAGATTGAGAATCAAAGTTTACATGGTATAAGGTGAAAGTGGCTTTTGCTTAGGCGTTGGCTTTGGCTTTGGCTCTATTTGATGTAGCTCATTCACTGATGCAGGTGAAGGTGCGGTGTTTCCTATTTTAGGCCCTTCGTCATTAGCAGACAGGAATGATCTGACAGGCGCTGTAGGAGATGGTGATGTGGGAGGTTTCAGATCATCATACCTGAGAGCATGATAAGCAGCAACAAACCGAACAAAATGAGGAAGAAGAGCCAATAGAAGTCTAGAGAACCATGAAAGACTAGTTAGTTGATGCTGCACACTCGAACAACTTGAGGATGTCAAGTGGATCATATTCATAGCAGCTTACAAATAGGAATTCTAAGATAAAAACCGGCTGTGACCTTAGAAGAACCTAACTTGGAAACATTGAAGCAGATAGAAGATAAGAACATTTGCTATATGCTTCTGCCTTCCATTGAGTTTTCAAATATTGCAAGCTTAGGGATATTGCAAATCCTTGAATTATAGAGAATCATGGCATCTTGGCCTTACACAGTATAAGGCGAGAGTGGACTTGACACCTTAACTTTTACTGAAGGTTCCTTGGAAATGTTAGAGCTTGCCTCTGTTACAATATCCTTGGTAGGCTCAACCATAGGCATATCTGCTGAATCTGATCCCTGTAGATATAAGACATCTCAGTTTTGGGTCCTAAGAGTTTCTACAAGGAAAATGTTCAAATTCACTTGGAGAAAAATTACTTTGTATATGTGTGTGTCCATTATAAGAAGGCAATGATCTAAATTACTGCCATCTATTGACAATTACACTCCAGGGACACCTGCTCCTGAGGAACTGCATCCTCAAGCTGGGTTGGCTTGAGATGAAAGTTATGTTCTTGAGAATACTAGAACAGAGGCTCTTCATTCTTTGAGGAAGAAAAGAGGATGGTACCTTTGGACATGTGCGTTGGGATGGTATCTTTGCAAGAAGCTTATCCAATGGAGTTAGTGGTGCAGTTGTCTCAGCAATTACTTCCACCACTTTGCAGTATGACAGGTCAGAGTTCTTGGCCATAAATGCAATGAGTTCAGCAACCTGCAAATTTTTTAATAAATTGTTCTATTAAAAATGTCAATGAGACCTTGAAACTTTTCATTATTCAAAGGATGACATATATAATCAATGGACTTGACAAGAAAAACAGGAAATTCTCAAAGGATGACATATATAATCAATGGACCTGACAAGAAAAACAGAAATTCAAAATAGACAAATTATGAGCCTAGCATAAACAATTAGGTAAGTGAAGCAATGCTCAACATTTTGGAGCACGAAACTCAACTAAGTCTCAAATCGAAGACCCAGGAAAGAAAATGGTGGAAATGACAATTGTGATTCTTGTGGAGAAAATATGAAAGAAAAAATACCTGAAGATTTGACACCTGGCCACCAAATAAAGTATCTTCTTCTGAAAGGGTAATGTTATGAGTTTCCTTGTAAGCATCAGTAGGCCGCTCCATTCCTCCAGGTCTTACTATCTGTAAAGCATTATGAACAATCAAGTTCAAGCCTGCAGCACATATTTATAACTTCTGCGTCCAACTAATAGATGATCATTTCTGTGCCTACTCACGGTGTAAGGAAGGCCACTTGCTATGAGTGCTTCTTCTGCTTTCCTCTTCCATATCAGAACTCCCCAAAACAAACTATAGTAATAAAAGCCAAGAAATATCAAAAGATCTTGTTGCTAATAGCATTGCTTAATATGTTAATGCTCCTTCTGTGTCACATTACCACTTACTTTAGAATAGCAGCTGGAAATCCAATTTTGTTTGTCCCCAATGACGAAACCATGATAAAATGGTTTACATTTGCAGCAGTTGCTGTACATGAAGAGAAGTGATCAACTTTCGAAAAATGCTTAGTATAACAGCATTTCTATCTGCACGGCACAGTATCTTTTACCTGCATCAATAAGGTTTTTGGTAGCCTGATAATCAATTCGATAAGGACCTGTTATGTCAAACACTTCCTTCTCACTGGCTCCAATGCAGCATACAACTATAGATGCATTTCCCAGTGACGGTACAATCTGATCTTGTTTCTCCAAATCACATTCCACAATTTCAAGTCTCTCAATAGCTGAGTTAATCACCAAGACTATCTGTTAATAGATATACATAGTATCCCTTCTTGCATATTAACCTAACCTTTTTACACTGGAAAATGCCCTTGAAACTCAAATCAATAAGAAGTTAGCGCGGTTTCTCTTACGCTGAGCTCCTTCAGGATCAACTTTCAGGTTCTTGACACTCTACAGCTAAAGCATCCATGTCAGTAAATGAACATCAAAAAGGGAATAAGAGATCAAATGAAATAGATGAAGATAATTTGATGAAGAAAGTTGCACCTGCACGAGGGTTTCTGCTCGCTGAGCACTTCTCACAGCAGCTTTAACTCGAAATCCAAGTTTTAGAAGCTCCCTAAAGTAATTTATATTTGTTTAGAACATGAACCTCACAGAAAAGTAGAATGAAACAATTACAAATGCAAATGCAAACAATACGCCTATTTGAACTGAAGTGATGCTATGCTTGGATGTTACATTCATTCATAAAATCCAATCTTATAGAACATAAATTATTATGAAGTAACCTCACTGTTCGTGACCCGACTCTGCCAGTAGCACCGGAAACAAATACAAGTTTCTCATCTTTTTGTCCTACATCCCCTGGAATTGCCTCCACCATTTGTGAGCTAAATTTCGTTGCACCTTAATAGAAATCCACGAACATCAATTGCAAACCAAAAGGAGACATAGAAAAGATGATCAATCTTTCTTAAGCCCAGAAACAGAAATGGGAAAAAACAAAAACTATTCCTCTGTTGCTGGTAGTATATAGTTCATGGTTTTAACTTCAAAAACTAGTGCAGAATTAAAGTCTAGCTCTCATGATCAACATCAAGCTACGCACCATTTGCATGTCGGCTCGCTCTCGGCTTTGCATTTACGCTGTCAGAACTTTAGAGGCATATTGAATGTCTGGAAGCAAGCTTTTCTAACGATCTTTCTACTCTCAAATGGCTTACATTGTAAACTTTCTTACGTTTTGCCTTATATACTAATGTTAGCTAGGCAAACTGAAGACAATTGTTAAGAGCTTGGTAGGGGAAGTTCGTTCAATTTAGTAAAAGGTGCCTCCGGAAAAACATAGCGGCATAATTTACTTTCCCTGAAGCTCACCTTCCAAGGAAGACGGGAGATCAGAACTAAAGAACCGAAGACTTCAATGAGTCACATCACAAAGACCCAGTATTTGTAAACTAAGAAAGAAATCAAATTGATCAAATATAAGAGACTAGAAATCTACCTGAACTCTGAGCCTTTACAGCAAAAAGTTTGAGCTTTCTGGCATTTGGGTGCCTAATGAAATTAGGAAACCGAAGGAGCTGACCATGTAGAGAACTTTTCTCAATAAACCCAGCTTTAGCTTTTGTTAAGGAGGTGACAATGGTGGTGACAGATGATGGCTGCAGAGAACAAGACTCCATTTTTAAGGAGTGATGATGTTGCAACTACAGCCTCAAGAGAAAACAGACAGCGTTATATCTTGGTACTTCTGTTTCAGCTGGGCAGTTGTGGCACTCTGCATTCCATGTGGATGTGATGGGTCCCATATTCTGACCATTTTGCCATACACTAGGAGAATATATTTCAAAAATGCATTCTTTTCTTTTCGGATATATTCAAGGGACGCTTGAGATAACAATACAAGATCTTCTGTCCAGTATTACTTTGTCTTATTCTGTCCAATAAAATCTCAACCATTTATTTTGTAAGACCTACACGTAATTTATGCGAAACCTATATAAATAAATGGTTGAGATTCATTGGACATAATAGAACACTATAATATTGAACAGGAGATCTAGACTCTGAGATAACGCCTTGGCCTACAAGTAATTTGTGAAGATGATTCAGAATTGAAATAATAATAATAATTGTGGAAAGTTAAAAATATCCTTTATCTTATTAATTTAATTTTATACACTAAAAAAATAAAAATTTATATATCTTTATAAATAAAGCATGCATCTTCCTTGTTAATTAACAGTAAATCTTATCTTAGAACTATTAAATTTTAACATATCTTGTGTTATTTTTTACTATTGTTATTATCATCAACACCTAAGTTTATTAAAATACTGAAACATCTATAATACCCAATCTTATCCCTACCAAATAAAAAGACACACGTGCAATATATCTTATATTATCTCCTCAATAGAAATCACTTGTTCTTAAGTCTTTTCCAAAATCCCTTAAAAGTTAAAGCATGAACTCATAATTCATAAATTAAATCGCGCCATAATTGTTGTTTAAGACTATTTTGACTTCAATTTTCTTTTTCTATTGTTTTCTAGTACTGCAATTATAAGTTCAATTAACTCAACCAAGTTAATTTTTTCTTCTTTCTCAAACTAATTATTTAGTGGACATCTTGTCATTTAAGATAAATCCTTTAATTCTATTAATTGCACAACGTATAATCTTATCCATATTAAGTTAATAATGAACCTTTTGTTTAAGTTCGTCTTATTTAGTGCAACAAAATAAAATGTATTTATTTTTATTAATAAGAGAATCTTTAATTGTTATTCATCAATTACATACTTGTTGATACTTGTTGATATTTAACTATGTTTTACTTTTTATTTATGCTTTTTATTTTATTTAAAATATCATCTATCAAATTTATTTTAAATACACTCATATTTTTGTATTTAATTTATTTTGATAACATTTTATTATGGTTAATTCACATTATCTTCACTATAATACGTTTAATTTTCTTTTATTATAATTAAACAATGTTGTACTACAAACCCAGAAGTACCACAACAATAGGGATGTGAAACAAAAACTAAATATAAAAAATCTAAATATTCCAAGTACAAACCTTATAAATCTTATAGATAGAAGAAATATCCTACTCATTATTATAAACAACGACCCTATAAACCGTATAGGAAATATTTCAGACGGCGAAAATATAGACACTTTAAACCTAAAAAACAAGATTGTCCACAAAAGAAGAAAAATTGTAGATGTTGGTTATGTAAAGAAGAAGGGCATTATGCTAACACATGTCCAAAAAGAAAAAATCCCAAATATACAGACAAACTTCATATATTACAATTGGCTATAGAAGAAGATCTAGAACCTATCGAATCTGAATATAATACTGATTCTACAATTTATCAATATGAATCTTATACAGAAAAATCAGAATCCTCAAGTCAATCTGAATACAACGTTTATTCAAGTTCTGATTCAGAAAACTAAAATAAAAGTTAATGCATATATTGACAGAGAAGCAACGATTTATATTGCCTCCAAACAATTATTAACCAATTGGAAAAAATTAGAAAAACTTTACAAATAATAATCGCTGATGGAAGTTTTAAATCCATATGGTATGTAAGTTATTATAATTATCTCATTATAGAAAAGTATACTTTTATAGTACCTTCAATATATCAACAAGAATCTGGATTACCATTAATTATAGGCAATAACTTTTAAAATTATACAATCCTTTTTGTCAATATTTACACTATATTACATTAAAACACCATAAATAAAAACAATAAACCAAAAATCTATAATTCTCAAAATTGCAATCTATCATACTACTCATTACCAAAATTGCAAAAATTATAGCTAAATTAAATGAACTTCATTTTATATATTAAATAATATGTCAATACAATTAGAAATTGAAACATTATTAGAACAATTTTGTAGTGAAAACCCTTTAGATCCAAAGAAAAATCGTAACAAACAACTAATTGAAATCAAATTAAAAGATCCAACACAAGAAATTAATATAAAATAATATACCTTATACACAAAATGATGTACAAGAATTTATAACTGAATGTACTGATTTTTTAAATAAACAATTGATTAGTCCAAGTACTAGTAAGCATTTCACACCGCTTTTATGTAAACAATTAAATTTGAACAAAAACGTGGAAAAAGAATAATGGTTATAAATTATAAGAAAATGAATCAAGCTACCATAGGAGACGCATATAAATTACCCCGCAAAGATTATATTATCAACAAATTAAAAGGACATACATGGTTTACAACCTTAGATGCTAAATCTAGTTACTGGCAACTAAGACTACATGAAAATACAAAACCTTTAATTGCTTTTACCTGTCCTTCACAAAAACATTATCAATGGAATGTATTACCTTTTGGATTAAAACAAGTACCTAGTATTTATCAACGTTTTATGGATACTAATCTAATTGGATTAGAAGATTTTACTTTTGTATATATAGATGATATAATTATTTATTCCAATCAAGATAAACATGATCATTTGAAAAAAGTGAAAATAGTTCTTCAGAGGTGTAGTGATAAAGGCTTAATTTTAAGTAAAAAGAAAGCACGACTTGCACAACAAACAATTGAATATTTAGGCATTGAATTTCAACAACATGAATTTATTAAATTACAACCTAAGATATTAAAAAAGTTAGTTGATTTCCCTGATCAATTATCTAGTAGAACTCATGTACAACAATTTTTAGGACTTTTAAATTATATCTCTGATTAAGGTTTTTTAAAAGATCTTGCAAAAGAAAGAAAATTATTGCCAAAGAAATGCAATACATCTGTTCAATGGTTTTGGAATGATGCAAATACCAATGCTGTGAGGAAACTCAAAGCATTATTTACACATTTACCAGTTTTATATAATTATCTGTCGAAGGATAAACTCCTCGTGCAAATAGATGCAAGTATGGATACATGGGCAGGATGCCTTTTGACAAAACCTCCCAACAAATGAAAATATCTTTTATGCAAATATATCGATGGAACGTTCAGTTCCTCCGAATATAAACATCCTATTCATGAAAAAGAGACATTAGCTTGTCTCAAGACATTGAGAAAATGGAAAATTGATTTATTACCATTTTCATTTATTATTCAAATGGATTCTACCTATCTTTGTAGTTTTCCTAAAATTAATATAAAAGCTAATTATAATCAAGGAAGACTCATTCGATGGCAACTGGAGTTCAACCAGTATCAATTTGAGATTCATTATATCAAATCAATTGACAATTTTCTTGCAGATATATTAACCAGAGAATGGAAGCAGCAATAAAAAATCTAGAAGAAACCTTTGCACAAAGAAAGATAGATTTAATTAATCAGCAGCAAATGGTTGGAGCTATTATTAGAGACATCAACCAATTGGAGACTACTATTCAAGTTCTTAGACAAAACACTACAGAAAACCAAAAAGCACTTATTGAAGCTACCTCTGTACCTATCACTGAACCTAGTCCTACTCCTTCAATTACCACTCCTACACTTATCACTCCAACTCAAATCACCCAAATGCAAACACCTATATCACAAAAGCAACAAGATGATAATGATGGAAAAGAAAAAGAAAAAACCTATGTTATATATAATGGACCTATGGCAGGCATCTATGATGCTTGGCACAAGGCAGCTAGTCACATTACTGGCCGACCAGGTATTTTGCACAAAAGTTTTAAAACTAAAATTGATGCAGAAAAATCTCTTGTAGAATATAGACAGCAACATCCTGAACTCAAACCTCTTTATAAACAAGTTTTGGAAGCACCTGCAACTTCATCTACAAAGACGGTATTGGTTAAAATTCCCAATATGGATTGGATCAATGCCATACCTACCAAAACCATCCAGATAGAAGCCCGTAAACTCACTTCAGAAATATTTTATGATTGTTTCCATAATATAAACAATTGGACTGATGCATTTAAAGTCCAACAATACTATCCTTTGAATAGAAGAAAGTATGGACCAAAAGCCATAGTTTTACCAGATGCAGACCCATTGACCACATACCTACTCTTTCAAAGTAGGCTTATAGACACATTATATATCATGTTGGGACCCGATTTCGGAACCGGACTCCAACCGAAAAATGAAAAAATGGAAATGAAATTAATGGAACAAAAGAACGAACGAAGTCACGAATCGGAAAACAAAGCGAAACAAATGAACGGACGAAATCAAAAGCGAAAGGAAATCGATCAAAAGCATAAGCGAAAGGCGGACAAAACGGATGCAAAAAACGAATTGGAAAACAGAGCGAAACCAATACGAAAGAGCGAAAGAATTCGAAGCGGAAACATATGGCAAAAGTCAAAGAAATCAAATCGGATCAAAGGAGAAAGAAACATCTCAAAGCACACAAACGGTTCAATCGAACGGAATCAAATTTTTGACCTCCGTGAACTCATACTTTAGAAAAAAACCTCGCGTTAGAAACCTTAGACTAAACCAATCCAAATCGGTGTAAATTTTTTTCTTTTTCATCTTATTCAATCTTATACACATTAACAATATAATTTCTCTTTTGGAAATTCATCCTCAATCGAAATTCATAATACTTTTCTTATACGATCATATCCCATCATGTTGAACAATAATCTTATTATTCTATTTCTTTTGCCAATGACACTTACCACACATATCCATATACCCATGATTCATTCACAATAAGGCCATACACAATTAAACACTTCAATATTTTAGCTCAACATCACAATTCATCGGACCTCCTGTTTGGAATCTCATCATAAATAAACACATTCAATCCTCATCATATACATAGCACTTCAAAAATTTTCAAACAATAATCAGTATCATCAGACCTCCCGTCCGGAATCCATATCATAAGCAAACTCATTCATATACAATCTCATTCATATTCATCTCAATTCAATAAGCAAATTCATAATTCAATCCAAACCCAAACCAATCATATTCATATATAATCACAATTCATATCCCATAATCATACATAAATTTATATCTCAATTTCATACACAAGTCCAAAATTCAATTACATTCCAAAATAAATACACTACAAACTTTAATGGCATTTTCAAGCCATAAACAAACCAATACCAAAATTCAATTTACTCAATATACAAGATATGCAAAAATCGATCAAAAGTATTGACTTTCTTTCTTCCGATCTCCCGCTCAATACCTGGAGATGGGGATGAAAGGCGGTGAGCTTGACAACTCGTGGATAACATGTTTATAAATCGAAAGATAAGCAAAAATCATTTTCTAAACTTTTTGCCATTTTATAAAAGGTTTCACAGTAGAAAATTTGGCAAAATGCTTATTTCTCAAACTTTTCAAATCATTCATAAACAATTTCAATAATTTCAAGGCTGAAAATCCTCGATTGCTCATTTCTAAAAAATTCTCACATTTCTCACAATTCATGAACAAATTCCAAAACATGAATACACACAAATACAAACAAAATCAAAAACACAAAAGACACATCAGAATGGTTTGGGTCGGTCTAAAACGGAACATACTGCACATTCCCACATAGTGGTCATATGCAGCCGTGAACAAAACGTACTACACTTTTCCGCATAGCGGTCCAGTGTAGCCGTGAACTTATAGGAGTCCGAAATCGGAGCTCCAATGCCACTAGCGGGCAGGCGGGCTAAGCCTTTAAAAAGAAGACAAGTGCACTTGACTCAAACTTATGGGACCTAACCAAACTCACATAACATATAATTCATACTTGAAATTCGGATTGCCTGAAGGCACATTTTCTAAAACTTGTTCTCCATACACATGTCATATAGCAAACAAAATGCAATCACAATTCATCAATCAATTTCATATTCAATTCTCAAACAGTTATAAACAAAGAATGCAACACTTTTGCAATTTTTCAAAATCATAAGTCGAACAAATTCCCATTCGAAAAATAATGTATTCAATAATAATTGCAATTTCTTAAGTCATTGTACATATAACAATTTCTAAAATCATTCCAAAAGCAAAGAATTTAATCATTCAAAAATCATAGTTTAAAACCAATTTTGCTTTCTTGATTTTTCGAAATCACTTGATTAGCTTATAATTCAAAATATAAACATATCCTCCACCTCAATTTCATGCTTGAAACTTGTCCAAAGCCTCAATTTCTCCAAAGCCTCACTTAAATTCCCTAATTCATGACATAAACCCTAATTAATAACCATACAAAATTTAACAATATATATCATGCCATCACCAAAATTAACTTTAGAAATCACAAACTCATAACATTCTTAAGCTATCTAAACTAAAAACTCATTAAAAACTCAAAGATAAAAAATCATCTCTTACCTTAATCTCCACCATTTTCAGAATTTTTTTGTTCCATAGGAAGCTTTCATGCTCTTCCACCTTTTCCCTCTTGGATCTACTTAAAATCTTGCTTGAAACTCAAGAAAAACGAAACCCTAAGCCTTCTCTTTCTTCTTTCTTCTTTCTTCTTCTCCCTTTTCTTTCCATCCGAAACTCTCCTCTCCTTTCTTTCTCTTCTTCTTTTGTTCTTTTTCTCTTAAGTTTCGGGCTTCTCCTCCCTCTTAAACGATAGCCCTTAATTCTTGTCTTTAATGAAAGAGAAATGACCATAAAGCCCTTCCTTAAAAGCCTAGAAACTTAAAAAACTTAAGTAACTTTCCAATTTTGCCCCTAAAATTCATTTTAATTCATGTTTACTTTAGGACAATTTTCTAACCATCAAATTGAAGGAATTTGCTAAAACTTCCTTCTAGACAATTGTTCCTTATTGTCTCAATTTCATAACGCTACCAAAATCATTTAATTTGGTTCACTATTCCAAAAGTTATACTCTAAACATTTCGTACTATTCGTATGCTAACATATTTTCCAGCAATTTACTTCCGTCTGAAAATTCACATTCTTAAAGACTAAATTGAAACTTGAGTCCTTCAGGAAATTTGTAGCTAAATTTCTCTACTTTAATCCAAATTAAGAATCACCTTATTTGGATTACTAGAGCAAAAGTTATGGCCAAAGTACTTTTAGTTTTTTCTAATCCAAGACTGCACACTAAACCCGACTTCCATTCAGAAATTGAAAGTCTTAGGGGCTAGATTGAAATTCAGTGTCTTCATACGACTTGTAGCCCCATATATCTAGTTTATTTAGCCATAATAATCAACTTAATTGGATCTCCATAGATTAAGAATTTCTCAAAATACTGAACTATGTTTAGAAAATTTTCCAACTCACTTTGATTAAATCAATCTTCCTCAATTTAATCTCAAAAATCACAAATTTCTCATGCTGATGAAGATAATTGTCTTAGGAATCCAACGCTTCAAAAACCAAGTCAATCGGATGTCGAACAGAAAAGTTATAAGCAAAAGATTAGACAAAGGTCGGATTGGGAAGGAGAATAGCAAAAATCAGAAGAGATGAAACGACGTCGCATCGGGCTGGGCGTGCGCCAAAATGGCATCGCTGGGCGAGGGTGAGCTCATCCTCGTGAGCGCGAGCCACTTGCAGAGGCGAGGCAGCTGGCTTGGTGTCTTGGCCTCATGATCCTGGCCTTCGCCCTCGCGAGGGTGAGCAATCCGATTTTTTTTTACTTATATATATAAATTTTCCAAAAATCATATCTTTTGACTCAAGAGTCCAAAATTTAAAAAATTGGTATCAAAAGAAAGTTGAAAGGAAGCTCTTCAACTTCCACGAAGAACTCAAAAACTAATTCCGTCTCTAAAGTGATCAAATTTCCAAACAAAGTTTCTATCCCATTTAATGCCTCCCTAAACAAATACTCAACTTTAAAAATTTCTATCTTTCAACTCCAAGATCCAAACATGTCATATTTTATATCAATGCAAAGATCAGAAAGCAACCTACAACTTTCATGAAAGACATAAAAATCAATTTGACCTCTAAGGGAGTCAAAAAGCCACTCAAAGTGTCTGTCCATTAAGATCTTCCCAAACAGTAACAGTAACTTGTAAAAATCATAACTCCAAATTCCATGGTCTAAAAATTATATGCTTTACATCAATGGAAAGATCAAAGCATAATCTAAAACTTTCATGAAGACTTTAAGAGCAAAATCAGTCTCTATATAGATCAAAAATTCAGTCAAAGTTACTGTCCAAAAATTATCATCCTGAACAGTAACACAATTTCTCAAATTCATAACTTCTCTTCCCATTGTCCAAAAATTATATACTTTATATCAATGTAAAGATCAAAACACAAGCTAAAACTTTCATGAAGCACTTAAAGGCAATTTCAACCTCTAACTAGGTCAATTTTTCAATCAAAGTTTCTGCCAGATAATGTGTTATCCTATATCACATCCAAACTTCCAAATCTCATATCTTCCAATTCTCACATCCACAAATAACATATTATACATCATTGTAAATATCCAAACCTAAACTACAATCTTCAAGAAGACCCTCCAATCCAATTTATACTCTAAGAGGGTAAAAAACGCAGTCAAAGTTTCTGCCCATTATGAAATTTTGACAGCACCTCCCCTAAATCTTCACTAGCCAAAACTTCAAACACTCACACAATTTACCTGCACAACTCTTCAATCATCCACATCCAAACACAATACACAAAACTCATCTTTTTATCAAAATAGGCAAAACACAAGGAAAACCCAATTGTCTTCCATTTAATCAAATGATCATAAATTCATTCATACTTTTTCATTTATTTACAAGAAATCATACCATATTTCCTCATTTTATTTTATTTTATAATTTCTAATTTTCACAAAAAGTTCGGGGTCCAACATATCACCACTCTAACCATCCTTTCAGAATTCCCGATTGGATTTACCCAGGCAGTTAAGAACTATAAAGAAAATTTGCAAAAGATAGAGCAATGTTTTTAAAAATCTGGAGCAGTTATCCCATTTTTGCAGAAGGACCTTCTATCAAAGATACATACATTTTGCTACCAAGAATTGCATTTATCACCATTGGAATCAGCAATGGTATTTATCCTGCAATTGATTCACCACCAAATCATGAATTCGCATGGAACACTATCAATCAGTTCAATTTGAACTGTCTTGAAGGAATTTTTATCCAAGCCAATAGACCCACTGCAAAATCCACTCTCCGAGTAAATTACAAAGGTTTTCATCTATTCATGGTTTCCTTGAACAAGCAAGTAATAGCACCCGAGCAATTTCAGATCATTCAGAAGTTCAAAAATTCATTTATGATTATGGAAGACATTTTTTAAGAACTCACAGCTACATGGAAATATGTTATTTGTCAGCAAATGCAAATTCACTCAGAACATAAATGCAAATATTGTCCATCTACCACAAAAGAAAGAGGCACCGATGAAACAGACTCATTGGAGCCCATTATTGACGAATAAAGAGGCACCGACGCATATAGACACAATGTAGACAGCATGATATGGACTAAAGGCAGAGCATCTCTGCTTTTCTGTAAATTATTAGGCTACTTTGTACTAGGATAGAATCTTTCTTTTTGCTTTTTTATCTTATTGGCTACTTTTTATTTTTACTTTTCAGTTGTCATCCACTACTCTTTTGGACGTTTCTCTTTTGTGTGCCTATATAATGTAACTTAGAGCCTTTTCCCTCGATATAGAATAAACACTCTCTTATCCTACCTTCTCTCTCTATTGCGTTCAGCCTGCGTGTGGCGTTTAAGCATACTAAAAGATGAATCAGGTTAGAGAATACGTTTAAGTTTATTATCTATCTCTTTATTCAATCTATTACTTTTATTCAATCATGCTATACATAGCATTGTCTCTCTCTATTTATTTAATAATTATCATGGAAAGTACTTTTTTTACCTTATTTTGATCATCGACACATGTTAAAACAACTGATTCAAAACTCTGATGAATTAAATGCCCAATATAATGATAGAATTAATCATCATACAAAATTTATTGAACAAACACCAGTCAATCCTTTAAATCAACATCTTATAAGTTATAGTTTTACTGTTCTTTGCTATTATTCCGATTTAAAAATTCTAAATAATAAAAAGCGTAAAGCATATATTCAAGTTATTTCTGAACTTATTGATTAATTTTCATTTTTCTTTTTCAGATATGAATTCTTCATATTTTGAACGAAAACGTTATATCAATCAAGTTATCAAAAACACTTATACACGAGAAGCCAAATTGGATGAAATGATTGAAAGATTTCATGCACTAAACAAACATGCTCATAACAATCCAGAAATGAAGAAATATCAAGAAATGATAGACACAGCTCGAATGATTCGAATGGCAACTAATTTAAAATGGTCATTCTATGAAACTAGAAAGTTTTATCGTAATAGTATTCAGAAACTTATTCATTAAAGTTTGTATTCAGTTGTTCTAAGCAAAAAAAAGTTTCAATTATATATTATTTCAATTACTCTAAAATGGAAGATCAATATATTAGAAAAATCATGAAGGTATTTATGTCTTTGAATTAGGCGGACCTCGCAATAAAGTTAAAGAATTAAAAGAAGTTTAGATAATTATATTGATATGATTCATGAAGATATGGAATACGAATAGGATAACATAGACAATATAAGAGAATGTAATCGTAAAATAGAACTCATTATTCACATAATCGAAAAATTAAATGAATTTATTACCGAGATTCCTTATCATGATTCTATTATCTATTTTCTTTAAATTTATATCTCTCGTATTCAAGTTATGTTCCCATTTATTCAATTCTTTAATTGGCTTAAATCATTACTTATCTTTTATTTAGTAGCATGTACAATTGCTTTCCTTCTTTTCAATTAACGATTATTTCTTTTCTTGTTAGCACTATGGATTTACTTCTCTTATGTTTCAACATCTGTTAGATAAATTATTTACTCTGATATATATTATTCTCATTTAGAAGATTATTATTAATGTATTCCCACTATTATCACTATTTTAATTGTTCTATTTGTCAAACCTCTAATTGTTGTATGCATCAACAATTGAAGAACATATAGAATATTTACAATATATGCAATATCAACATTTTATACAAATAGAA